>JALPQD010000182.1:4150431-4169680 GCA_023101885.1 Typhlomys cinereus | reverse complement strand
AACGTGGGGTGGGGGCAAGAAAAGGAGTTCCCAATGGCTCTGCAGAGCCTGATCCTCTCCGAGGCTGAGCTGTGTCAGTCAGAGCTCCTCCTCTCAGAGTCCAGAATCTTCTGCCTCTGAGACCCAGCGTCCCCGATAGTCCCCATGAGAGAGCAGCGCCATCTCCGTTCCAGACACGTAGCCAGCCACGGATGGATGATAAGACCTTTCCCCAGGAGGGCATAAAACTTCCCCAAGAACTGGTTGGGGGAGTCAGTGGTTGATTGGGCTCCCAGAGCAACAGTGAGGGGTGACGAGAAGCTACGCCATCCAGCGGGGGCGCCAAGAGCTCAGTGCCCGATGATGGCGACTTCCCCACAAGTGCACAGATAGAAACGGCTCGGCTGTCTATGCGCGGCGCACAGTCCCCTCTTCCGCATATGCACGGCGGCACATGGAAGAGCCCTCGCATCACACCGTGGCGGTCTCCCAAGACCACAAGCCACTCGCACGTAGAGAAGGGTCGTCTCAGCTGGCTGAGGCTGGGAAGGGGATGGCCTGGAATCTCAGTGAGTGTTCAATAACCCTCCTCCGATCCTGATCTCGTGTGTTGCGCGTGTGGTGTGTGTGTTTGGTGTGTGTGTGTGTGTGTGTGTGTACACCGATGGGTAGGCGTGTGTACAATTAGGGCACTGTATGTGCCTGTGGAGGCCCAGGGGTGACATCAGAATCTCCTGGATGGTCTACCTCCTTAGTCTTTGGCGCTGGGTTTCCCAGGCTCCGCTTCCAGGGTCAGAAATGAGGCCCCACAATTTCCATCTGACATTTTTACATGGGATCTTGGGATCCAAACTCGAGTCCTTTTGCTTTCAAGGCAAAGGTTTTTAATCACCAATCCTGGATCTGGAGGTCTCTTGCAGGGGTCATAGTTGCCCTGATTGATCAGGCTAGGAAAAGAGCTCTAGGAGTCATGGGGGAGGGGAGAGGAGGGAGAGGTTGAAAAAAAAAAAAAGGGGAAAAAAAGAAAGGGATGGAGCGTCCTCTCGGAGTATTCGAGGTGATTCACAACCCAGAAAACCAGAGGTTTGAAGAGACGTCGGCTGGAAAAGTGGCACACTTTAAAAGCTGCTCCAAAGGCGATATCCCCATGTCACCATCTGCCCGGGAGATGCTGGACACCAAGACAGGTCCCACCCAAAGCCTGTTCTGGTTTTTCCATCTGCCCGGACACTGGTTGGAAAACATCCCTCGTATTGGTATGTTCTCCCCGTGGGGCACGCCCAAATGTCTGAGTGAAGGGGACTCCAGGGGGGAGGTCCCTGCCTCCGTCCTGTCCTGCTCCCATCCTGCAGCAGACAGGCAAGAACTGAGAGCCGGGCTCGGCCTGGTCCCGTTCCTGGTGCGAAACACCGAGCATCAGCAGGCCACGGAGGCGAGGGAGTCTACAAGTCTGTCTGCTCCCGCACAGCCTGGCTATAGCGCTACCTGAGATTCCCGGGCCTCACTCTCCTCCAAGGGAAACTTCCCCTGATGTGCTACTGTCACACTCGTCTGCGCCCAGACTTCCTGTCCCCGTCAAAACTGGCCTCGGACCAGTTTCTGCTTTTCCTCCTGAAACACCTACCTGGCCTGAAGCTGCCCCTCTACAATATCAGCCCCCCCCCCCCCCGGCAACCCCCATGGGGTCCAGCCCCACCTAGAGGCGCCCCTTGGCGGGTTCCTCTGCCCCTGTCTGCCTGCTTACACTGCCTCCTCCAAGCAGGTCTGAACATGTGGGGTTTCCTGCTTGCCCGCTTCGACACCGCCCGGGCTGAATGTGCCTTCATTCGGCATTTATTATTTTTGTGTGTATCTATTATCAGAAGTATGTGGTGCGCCTGTGGATACCCGAAGGGTGACATCAGGAAGCATCCTGGATGCTCTACCTCTTTATCGCTTTGCTCTGGGGGTTTCCCAGGCGCTGCTTTCCTAGGACCGGAAGTGGCAGGCGGCCGCCATTTCCACCAGTATTTTTACGTGGGACTGGAACTTTGAACTCAGGACCTTCTGCTTGTGAGGCAGAGGCTGAACCCGTGCCATCTCTCCAGCCTCAGAAGGTTCATATTCCACCTTATGTGCGCTTGTCATCAGACCCACATCGAGCTGGTCCCTTCTGCCGAAAAGAGCAGAAGAGGCGGGGCCGCCAGGCTGGCAACCAGGACAAGCTGTGTCAGGAGACAGAGCCCAGGCAGGAAAATGACTCCAGAGCAGAAGAGTGGAGCCCTTGGACCACCAGAGGCTGAAGAACCATGGGCCATGGGTGTACTCAAGGCCCAGTTTTTTGTTGCAAAGACTAGTAGGTGGAGCCCCGGAACCTAAAAATAACTAATGTAAACAGAAAAGGTGTTTTAAACCAAGGCTGTGACTTTAGCCCAGCCAAGCAACGGGGTCCAGCACCCAGAGTCTGCCCAGAGTCCGCTTACAGGCTTCCCCACCACCGCCATCTTCCCCAAGGCATTCCTCCAGGGGGCACAGAGAGCAGACCCAGCAGGCGCGATGCGACCCACCCACCACTTGCTCATCAAGAAACCTGCACCCCCTCCTGGCTCCCCTGAGAGCGCAAGAAGAGCAACTTTTCTAAACGCAGCGCTGTTCCCCGCAAGGTCTGGGGACGACGTGCCTGGAAAGGGGGAGTTTGGCTCCAGCCGCCGGGTAGAGGCTAACCCACCTTTTCTGCGAGGTCTCCTCTCTCAGCGTAGGAGACAAGGCCGGCCAGTCGACCACATGGCCGAGGTAAGTAGGTTTTGGGAGGCAACTTTAAAAGGGTGCTCTTCACCGACATTTGAGAACAGGCAGATGAAATCGATCCCTTTCGTTTTTATATCCCAACCTTTCCTTTTTTGAAAACCCACCGGAGAGAGCCTAATTCGTTATGCTGGGGAATGAAATAATCACTCCGAGGCTTCTAATTACGCAGAATTGAGACAAAATATTCACATCCGTGTTTGGGAATACTTGATAAATAGGTCATAATAGGCTCTTGTTATGGCCAAAAATTCTGCCACAGCCAGAGTCAACTCCGGTGGAAGAGGTGGCCACAGGCAGGAAGCCTCAGCCCCGCCGCAGGCTGGCACATCTGAAAGTGCAGGCGTGGCGGCTGACGCGTACTTCCAGAAGCCAATTACAGGGCCCAGCCCCTCTCCTCGAACCACAGGACACAGCCTCTCGGGGCGAGAGGCCGCCCTGGCAGGTGTGAGGTGCACGAGGCCCGGGCCACACAGTCGAATGGTGGATTGTAGCCGGCCAGACCATGTACGAGCGGGCCCAGCTCCAAAGCTCAGCGCGCTTTGTGAGTCAGACAGCCTATTTCCCAATCCTACATTTATGCAGTTAACTTAAAAAAAAAACACTTTGCCTACCTAAGAAATAACTCATTTGTCAATGGAAGTCAGCGGGAGGGGCAGGCAGGGGGAACGTGACCTCAGCAGTGGCCTCCTCGGAGGAATCGGCCCCGCTGGGGCACCTGGGCTCACCCCCCAAGTAGAGCCAGTGGTCGGGCCTGAGGCTGGCTTGGAGCCTCACGGCCTCGGGCTTGCTGCTGTGTGCGGCCCTGAAGGAAGTCCCGGCCTCTCTGAGGCCAGTCTCGCCAGCGTTGAAGACTCTGAACGGCGGGGGTCTTAGCCGTCACGTGCACACGTGTGGCAAGGGGGTCCCAGGAAGAGCCGAAGGGGGGGCGGTGCCCAGGAGAGGGAGAAGAGTGGTCCAGGCAGCTGCAGGGGGCCTTCCGGGAGCCTGTCGGGGGTCATCACCAGGACCTGAGGAGAGGCCGTCACGAAACAACGGGCACCCTCGCAAACCCGCGCCCAGGAATGCACGCGGGGACTGTGCGGGGTCCTTGGAAGACACAAACAATAGAGAGCCGAGAAGGGCGAGGGCGGGACCTCTCGACGCCCCACTTCCCTATCTGCACTGTGGGGGACCACGTGACTCTCCGGGACGTTAGGGGGCCACCCTGTGCACATTTCCCCCACTCACTGCAGTGTACAGTGAAGTGCCCCTCTCCCGGGACAACCTCGGGCCACCTGCCCTCAGGCTAACTGGACAGAGATGCGTCAGTGCCCTGACTCCAATGCGCCCCAACGGCCAGGGCTCCGGCTGCCAACCAGGCCTCTCCTATGCTACTGGTGCTCTCTGCCTTTAAGGAGATGCCGCGGGGCCAGCCGAGAAGCGTCCCAACAGTCAAAACCGCCACGTGCAAACCTGGGGGCCTGGTTTCATTCCCTGAGCCCACACAGGCAGGAGAGAACCAACCTCTGAAAGAGTTCCCCAACTTCAATGCTCACGTTGAATCCATGTCCCTGCCTGGCCTCCTGTCTAATAAGTATATTTTGTAAGGCAGCTCCACATGCTGCTGGAGGGACCAGCACATGAAAGCTTCCCATCTTGGGAAGGGACCTCGGCCTGCAGCCCAGTCGGCAGATCGCGCCCAGGATGCAGCAGCCAACCCCCACGGGTAATGGCCACGCACACTAGAGCAGCCTGATGACCACGGCTGTGGCCACTGCGAGGGTGACACGTTCCACGTGACACCTCGGAGTACCTCCCGCGGGCAGAGAGGAGGGGCACGGAGAAGAGGCGGGGACCGGACAGCCTGCAGCGCCCTCACCCGACCGGGCATCGCCCAGGGTAGAAGGGGCTGGGTGCCAGCAGCCTGGGCTGGTGGGCTCTGTCCCCAGCCCTAACGCCAAAAACTCATGAGATTCTCCTCTAGCGCCGCTCAGGAAGCAGAGTGTGTAGCTATGGAATTGCCATAACAGAGTTCCCAGAATGCGGGCGAAAAGGAAAGAAACAGAGGGTTGGGACAACCTACCGCAGGCGGCAGGCAGGAGCCGGAGGAAGGTCACACAGCTCGAGGACCTGCCAGAAGCCCAACCCCATCGCAGGGCCCGCTGCGTGTCTGCAGGTCAACCGAGGCCTTCAAAGGCTACGAGCAGGTGGCCAGGGTCCACCTCCTCTTTTCCTGCTTCGGGAGTGGCCCAGGCTGACCTGCCCCATGGACGTCAATAGGAACAGGGCCTCTCCGGGGGCTGTCCTGAACAGCCCACAGCGGGCCAGCACCTCACCCCCGCATGGGCATGCAAACCTCGGGGTGGACCTCTGCCCTCCTCTCCCAGCACGGGTCTGCAGACCCACCAGTCCTGGACAGGTACACCCACAGGAGGTCCTGTCGCCTGCTGAAATTCACGGTCCCATGGTGCTGGGACACGCCCTGCCCACCCCTCCCCAGCTGGGAGCAAGTGAAGCCTGATTGCAGAAACGAGACCACTGGACGGTCCTAGGTGTCCAGGGAAGAGAGCAGCGCTCGGCGGGGGGGGGGGGGAGACAGAGCCAGCACGCCCTGCCACGGACCCATGCCACACTCCCTGGCATGCCCCCCATGACAGCCCTTGCCCGGGGGGGTCCCAAGCACAGGGGGGAAGAAGGCCCTCGGACGGATACAGCGGGACAGGTCCCACACCCAGCAATCCCCTGGCTCTACCCTGAAGCTGCTGCGGCTGACTCATGCTTTTACTTCCTATCACAAACCAACTCCAAGCACTGAAGTCATGCGTGGCCCCCCCCCCCGCGGTTGTGAAGTGGACGCGTGGTCAGAACAGCCTAGCGAATACTCGGCTTCAAATTCTACCTCAACACCCTCTCTCTCTCCTCTCTCTCTCTCTCTCTCTCGCTTTCTCTCTCTCTCCTCTCTCTCTCTCGCTCTCGTCTCTCTCTCTGCAATCAAACATCTACTTTCAGCTCTCTGGATGATTCACACACCCCTGCGCCACCCAGGATCTCTGAGGCATACCTGCCCTACCTAACATTTCGCCAGGACGGCTCACTAGACTGACACTCATCCACTGTCCGCCTGACCTGGCCACCGACCAGAATAGCCAAGGGTGAAGGCAGGACGTCTCCTCCTCCTGCACTTCTCTGACTAAACTCGTTTCCTCTGGTCGACATGTGGGACCCGAAAACAGCATCCAACCTCAGAAAAAAAGCCCATGATGAAAGGCTGTTCGAGGCACAGACATCGCTGCCTGTCCAAGGATGGAGGTCTCCCGTGCATCTGGCTCCCAGGCGCCCTCCCGCCTCTGCCTCCCCGCCACACAAACCCCTTCCTTTCCCAGCCGCTGAGGACGAATATCACCAAAGACAAGGGGGGTTGGTGGCATTAAAGGAGGTGTGTGTGTGGTTTGTTGTGTGTGTGTGGTGTGTGGGTGTGTTATGTATGGTGTGGGGTGTGTGTGTGTGTGTGTAGGTTGGTGGTATGTATGGTGTTGGGTGTGTGTTTGTGTTCCTGTGTGTGTGGTGTGTGTGGTGTTTTGTGTGTGTGTCCCTGTGTGGTGTGGTGTGGGTGTGTGTGGTGGTGTGTCTGGGTGTGTGGTGGGGGGTGTGTGTGGTGTGTGTGGTGTGGGTGTGTCTGTGTGGTGTGGTGTGTTTGTGTGTTGTGTGTGTGTGTGGTGTGGTGTGTCCTGTGGGTCCTGTGGGGTGGTGGTGTATGTGGTGGTGTGTGGTGTGTGTGTGGTGTGTTTGTGTGTGGTGTGTGGGTGGTGATGGTGTGGTGTGTGGTGTGTGTGTGTGTGTGTGTTGTGTGGGAGTGGGTGGTGTGTGGATGGTGTGGGTGGGTGTGTGTGTATGTGATGGTAGGTCCTGTGGTGGTGTGTGTTCCGTGTGGTGGATGGTGTATGGTGTGGTGGTGTGTGGTGTAGTATGGTGTGTGTGTGTTGTGGTGTATGGTGTATGTGTGGTGTGGGTTGTGGTGTGTATGGGGTGTGGTGGTCTGTGTGGGGTGGTGTGGTAGTGGTGGGTGTGTCTGTGTGGTGTGGTGTGTGTGGTGTGGAGGTGTCGTGTGGTGTGGGTGTGTGTATGGTGTGTGTGTGTGTGTGGTGGGGGTGTGTGGTGTATGGGGTGTGGGTGGTGGTTGAAGTGGAAATCGTTGTGTGTGTAAGAGGAATGTGTGTGGTGTGTGTGTGGTGTTTGGTGTCCTGTGCTTCCTGGCGTGTCGTGGTGTGTGTGGTGTGTGTGTCTGTGTGGTGTAGTGTGTCTGTGTGGTGTGTGGTCTGTTCATTGCTCAGTACTAGGGCCTGAACCCCCAGCGTCACATCCCGGAGGTAACCACCATAGTGCTGCAAACACACTCCTGTGTTGGTTTTTTCAATGTCAATTAGAGACAGAGCCTTCCCCATGTAGCCCGGGCTGGCCTTGGCTTTGCATTCCTCCCCCGCCCCCGCCTCCTGGGGACGCACGCCAGCTATGGCGTCCTTTTCTAAGGACTTGTGTGCTACACTGCCCTCAGCAGGGCACACTGCAGTGCCGTCCTACGCGGGAGACCCCACATGCCAAGCGCAGGGAGCAGCACGGAGAGATGGGTGAGAGGGGGCTTCCAGAAAAGATCAGGACACGACGGGCTGCGGCACATGAACTCACTGCCGGTTTATGTCCACAAGACCCCACAAGGTTTACTGGCCACATTTGCCAGGGAAGGGGGAAAAAGACATGAACTCAGAGAAGCACGCGGTAGTCGTTTTCTGGATGTGGAAGGGGAACTGCTTTTTCCTGGGGAGTAAAGCCACTGATACGTCCACACTCCAGCAACCACATGGGACACTCAGTGGGCACACGTGAAAAAAGACACGAAGGCATGCAGGAAGGCTGGTTGGGAAGAATGTTTCCAGTGGCAGAAAAAGGGAGAATGCGATGAGAAAATGTGGGGTAATTGATTCTTGCATTAAATGTAAATTAAACTGCCCACAAACAACAAAAAAATTAATAAAACTGAAAGAAGAAACACAGTGAAGAGGTCAGAGCCCAGTCAGCAAAACCGAGCTTCTACCCCCTACCCTGCACCCCCTCTTTCCCACGCAGCAAAGACGAAGCTTCTACCCTGCCCCCCATCGCCTCTTTCCCCTACAGGCAGCAGCAGGCGTGCATTTCCAAAGAAGGCAGGCAGGTGCGATGCACCTTCTTGCTCATAGAAAAATTGAAAGCTGGTCCCGCCGAGGTGGTAACCGAGAGGCAGAGAGCAGACAGACCCGCGGGGATCACAGCCAAGAGCGCTGAGCTCCAAGCAGCCCGCGAAGCCTTTCCTCCTCCTGCCTGATGAGGCCATAATGCTGGGCGCCTCAAAGCCCACAGCGTGCAACCAGGACTCAGGGTTTCAAGCCCCCCCCACCTCCTGTCTATGCCTATCCTATGGCCGTCTTGCCTGAGCACAGCAAGGAAGTCCATGTCCACAGACACACCCCTCTTTCCCTCTCGGTTACAGGAGTCTCTAGAGAGGTGGAGACCCCCACGCCAAGCTCTGCAGACCACTAGGCATACCCGCTCATGCGCTCGTGAGACTGCGGGTAACGGGTCTGATCCACTAGTGGCACTGAGGGGTCAAGCCACGGATGGCAAAGGAGAGAGCTAGGTTTGCACCATGGGGATGCAACATCTGATCTATAGGGAAAGATCCAGAACCATCCACAATCAAGGGTGATTGCCGAATACCATCCTGGGCCTCCACAGGCCATGCATACTCAAGTGCATTCGTAATGACACCCACAACACATATGCATAGCCACTCGCGTGAAAATGCGCACCCGCGCAGACACACACAGATGGAAATCAGGCCCTGAATAAATGGATGACTGTGAAATAAATGAGGATGAGGATCAAATCCCCCATCCCCACAGAATTCCAAAAATCAGACACGGCCCGCAGGAGGACAGTGTGCACCCCCCCCTTCCTGCTGCACAGACAACTTCCTTCCAAAGACTGTGTGAGCAGGATGCAAGGGAGCGGCTCGTGCACCCAGAAAACACGGTGGGTCACTCTGAAAGAAGGGGCCCAGACAACCAGAAGGCTGCGGGCCTCCCCACCCCATCACCAGCTCACCAGGAAGAAAAACAACCAATCCCAAGTGTGTAAACCAGACCAGCAAAGGGTCCACCGAGCTCCTGGAGGCCGGGGTCAATGAGGTAAGACGTCGAGTCAGTCAAGAGCAGCCTGAGGAGACATAAGTGGGTGTCACATCGGACTGGAAGGGGGTGCCGAGGCAGAAAAGACATTAGGCAAAACCTAGGCAACCAGGGCCAGCGAGTCAAGTTTCCGGGGTAAGGTGGCCAACCTGGCCCACCGAGTTCAAGCCACAGACCTATGGAAAGGTGCAAGGAGAGATCAAAAACTGTTCATGGTGTCCTTTCACCCCACGTGCACACATGGTGACCACGTGCTCACACACACAATAAAGTAAAGGAAGTCCTTTTAAGCAAGGGCTTTGTTTTCTAAACCACTTATCGACACTGTGACTGCGTGAACGGCAAGCGAGTTCACACTAGTTTTACGCGCTAGGATGAACAGATGCTGTCGCCGGGGCTCTTAGGAGGGTCCACTACATGACCACCACCAGCCGGAGCTGGGTCCGCGGTAGCTGCGGATCGCTGACACTGCCACAGGTAGCTGACTCAGGTACAGGAAGCATCCGAACAGGCAAAAGCAAGATAGACTAGGAGGGTGGGGACCGCGAGCCCGAGAAAGAGGCGACCAGAGGCGCCCGAATCCTCCTGGAACCACATCCTCAGACTAAGACCATGAGCCTGGGCCGGCGAGAGGCCGCAATGGGGAAAGCGTTTGCACACAAGCTGATGGCTGAGTTTGAAGCCTCAGAACCAAGAAATGGTGGCCGAAATCTCGTAATCCTACAGCAGATGGGGGGGCGAGACTGGAGAAACAGCCCACGAACTGGAGAAGCCAGCACCTGAAGCCCTCAGTGGCAGCGGAGAGACTGAGTGACCCTGCCAGCAGGGTGGGGGGAACCATCGCCTGAGAGTTGCCCCTCCACACCACCATGACACCCTGCGCTCACCCGCCATCCGCCAGACCACTCGAAAAACAAAGCCTAGCAATGTACTGCCATGCAGTGATTATATCCACAAAAAGAGTGAGGATAGGTCTATAAATTTCATCTCTGTGATATTTCAAAAACAAGACAATGTCTCCGAGACCGGCCCCCTTCCTCAGACAAAGCACCTGGCACCGCCCAACCAGCTCAGCTGGGGGTGGGTTCTCAGGGCGAGCTGCAGACTAGCACTGTGAGAACAGAACTGCAGATCATTGCAATGCCAGGGGGCACAGGGAGGTGCCTGGAGAGACCCAGACTTTCAGAAACCCACTGTCCAGAAGGGTGGGCACAGCAAACCAAGAGGAGACGGGTGTTCCACAGGAAGAGGGAAGCGGGGCACGGGGGGGCACTCACTGGAGCCAGTGAGGCAGGGGACCTGGAAGTGGGATGGATGCCAGCAGAGGGGTGAGCGAAGAGGGTGGGTACACCTGTCAGGGATGGCGCGCAGGTGGCCTGGGTCACATCGTAACCCTCAGGGCTCACGCCCACCTGGTGCCCACCCAGACCACTTGAGCCTCCACTCACAGGGTGGACGAGGAGTGGCCTGCCCTGTTGGTTTCAGGAGGCACCTCGGCGTCCTCTCCTGAGCCTCCAACTTGCAGCGCTAGGCAGCCGCCAGACATATGCAGCTCCCCCACAATCCAGACCTGAGTTTTGGAGGCGCATGGGGCCTGGTGGAGACTCCCTGTCGTGTCCAACCCCCAAGGAACAAGTCAAGTGTGGCCACTAGCACTTGGGCGGTGGCTGTGGCCTCCTCGCCGGGTCTCCCCGGCCGCTGCCACCGTGGCTGGTGACAGCGCTGTCTATCACAGAGTCATGGCAGGCCCAACCTCCTGCCTGTCCCCTCAACGTGGGGCAGGATGGCCTCCCGGCGGCCAGCATCTCCCCACGGATGTGCAATCGGGCCTCTGAACCCAGCTGCCGAGGCCTTCCTCGGGCAGGGCCAGCTGTGAGGCGCTGGCTTTTTATTCTCTGGTGGAGGCCTGATCACAGGTGGCTGAACGGAGGCCCCCAGAATACAGCACAAGACAAAGACCATGTTCTGCCTGACCCACCTATGCACGAGGTGTCACGTTGAGCCTGACCAACTGTTGCACGGGTGTCACGTGAGCCTGACCACCTGTGCACGAGGTGCCACGTGAGGGCTGACACCTGGGCACGAGGTGCCACGGGAGCCTGACCACCGTTCACGAGGGTGCCACGTTAGCCCTGACCACCTGTGCACGAGGTGCACGTGAGCCTGACCACCTGTGCACGATGTGTCACATGAGACTGACCACCTTTGCACAGATGTGCCACATCCACCCTGACCACCTGTGGCACGAGGTGCCACAATCCGCCTGACCCCTGTGCACGAGGTGTCACGTGAGCCTGACCACCTGTGCATGAGTGCCACATCCACCTGCACCTGTGCACGAGGTGGGTCACTAGCTGCACTGTGTGCCGATAATACGTTACAATGCAGCCAAAAAGCCCGCAAAGCGTTCTTCGCTTACAACTGTCTGGTTACAGTCGCTGGTCCTGCTGGGCAGCAGATACGCACCATCACCAAGGGGCCGAGGAACTGGATCACCCCGTGGTCCACACAACAGCAAGCGAGGGCGACCTTCATTGCCAGACCAGCATGGATGGCACAGTTTCTCCGTGTTAGTCACCTGCCTGGGCCTGCCCACCCACCATAGCTGGGCCTTCCCCATCAGCTAGACAGTCTCCTGAGTGTTGCTCTGGCCTAACTCAACCACTAATTCCTCACAAATTTGCCCCAGAGCTCAACCCTCACTGTCAGGTTGACCAACTGGTCTAACCGAGGACAGAAGCCAATCATGGGCAGGGCCCACTGGTCCGTAGCTGGGTTTGACCAGGACCACGTGGGTCTTCAGGGAGTCCTTGAACTATCCTTTAGCCCATGAATGGATCCCACCACAACATCTACCTCCGAAAGGACAAAAATAACTAGTGATACGCAAGTGCGCAGGCCGGGAGAGACACCGCCCTGGACTAGTCCCCGCCACAGAAAGAAAAACAGTCAGGGCCTGCATGTACGCGGCTCTCTAAGGTGCCCGGTGCAGCTGACCTGCTCGAAGCCTGCGGTGTAACTGAAGAGGCACATCAGCAGGACGGCCATAGTGGCGAAGGCGTTTTGCCACCAAACCTGACAACTTGGACAAACCCTAAACCCACATGGCGAAAGAGAGAAGCGATGTCTGTGAGCCGGCCTCTGACCTCCACACGTTGCTGGGCATGTGTTGCCCTCCAGAATGTGCGCAAAACACAACACACACACACAAAAATGTAAAAAATAATGAAAAGGGGACACCACTTTCTGAATTCATGCACTTCACAGGACTGATATTGGCAGCCTGAGGCTTGCCAGGGCCACAAGCACAACCAAGTTCAAATCCCCACCTCAGGCAACTGAAACTAGCCAGCACCTGGCAAGCTGTCCCAATCTCTGTGGTCGCAGCTCCTCATCCTGGAGAGCAAGGGTGAAGCACCGGCGCAGGACTCCGTGAGACGACTTGGGTGACGCACACGCTGCAGTGCGTGGCGCATAAGTGGAATGATTTCTCTACTACTGTTTATATTGTAATTAGGCCAATACTTTCCTGTCTCAAGTGTAACGGCCAGGAGACTTTAATTGAAGGCTTTTAACTAATCAAAACCTGCTCGATAACTCAAACCCAATTCAGTCGTAACATGGCCTGGAGATGTCAGACTTCATTAGTGGTGACGTTACAGTCAAAGTCCCCTCCCAGAGCCTGCCACGCAGGCTTCTCCCCGCCCTCCCTTCAGCCCCCGGGAGACCTGTCAAGAAGCCAAGATCCAAACATGACGTGAAGCAGTCGCTTGGCGAGGTTTCCTGTTGTGAGGAGGACAGAGGCAGCTCAAGGGAGAGGGGGGCCAGGACCCCATGGTGAATGCCAGTCTGGGTCCCTGGCCTTCTCTCCAGCCTTCCTCACCTCGGCTCCCTCCGGGAGGGTGACCCCACAGAAGGATTGGAATCATTCCTGACAGTTGCAGATCAGGGCTGCGAGAGGCCACCAGAGTCAGTCTCTCTTTGCGGACCCCACGGGGACATGTTGGCCTGGTCTCCGTGCTCCCCGCCAGTGTTCCAGCAGCCCGGGACATGGAGTCTCATGGGACATGGAGTCTCGTCTGGTTAGGTCACATTCTTCACCCAGGCAACCATAGGTTTCTGCAGGTGCTGTGTGGGGGACAATGACTGGTGTCACCTGGTCCTACGGGACACGAGACTGAGAAGTCTGACGTGGCCCTGTTCCCTTCCCCTCTGTGGGCGGGGAGGCTGGTGCCTCCAGCTTTCGGGAGGCTGGCTTTGAGTTCCCTCCCTCGGCCGACGGGTGGACGTGAGTTTGCGTCCCGGGGACATGAGGCTGCACAGGAGCTCTCTCTTCCCCTGTCCTGGACCTTCACCGACCGCCTGGAGATCCTCGTGGCCCTTCCACAGCTGGCGATGACTTAGTGCCTATCAGCCTCCAGTAGGACGGGACACCTCCCTTCTGCATGTTGCCGGGAACCTGTTCGTCTGGCCCAGCCAGGTCTCCACGTCTGCTTTCCTGCCCTCCCCTGGCAGCTGGGGCCAGACCTTTGGGCTCAGGGTTTTGGCCCCGGAGGACCGTGAGGCAGCTTCTCGGAAGGGACCGGCGGCCAAGGGCAGCTCTGGTGCCATCTGGAAGGAGCCCACGGGCTGCGGGACGCACATCTGCAGACTCTGACCCGGCGCTTGGGAGCTTGGCTTTTCCTGAAGAGAACATGGTCTGAGGCCCAGGACCTGTGGGGATGTGGTGAGTTGGGATTTTCGGGGAGCTCCCTCACCCCCGTTTCAGCTGGATTTTCTCAAGAGGACAAACAAGTGCAGTCTGTTCAGAAGTTGCTGTTGAGGCAAGTCTCGCTGCAGCGAGGCGTTCTGTCTGGTCTGTCGCTCCTACTCGCTGTCTGCCTGTAGCACCCACTTTTTTGCTGGGAGGGGGCTGTTCTGGATAGCTGTGTTTTGGAGTTTTTTCCCCTTCCTTCTTTTAGTCCGTTAGAGTTTGGTAGTGCAGACCTTTCTCAGGTGAAACTTCGATAGCAATTCTGTTGAGTTTGAGTCTCCCTTATTCCGGTCACCTGGCTATTGGAGGGAGAGAGATGGAGACTAGAAGGGTGGTGGAGGGGTGGAGGAGGAGAGAGGGGTGATGGCAGAAGGAGCTGTGTACGCTTATCTTGGTTTTGTTTCCCGAGGGCGTTCAGTGTGGAAGGCTCAGACGGTGGTCCTGGCCGGGCCCTCGCAAGCTCCCAGCGCTCCCAGGGTTCCTGCGAGCATGGTGGTGTCCATCTCTGTCTGGCTGGAGGTGACTGGCCGGTGGCGGGGATGGGTTCATTGGTCAGGGGTCGAGGCGTGCGAGGGCTTCCCAGGCAGGAACCCGAGTGCAGCAGTAGACCGTGACTATGAGAAGGAGGGACCCCACGGCAAGGCGGCCACGGTGAAGCTACAGCAACTGGGGAACAGGGGTGTCTGATACGGAAACAGGAGCTGGAAGCCAGCGCGTGTTGGGGGCCGCCTTTGTACTGTGAGGCTGATTCAGGCTGAGACTGAAAGGGCAGCAAACAGACCAGAGGCCTGCAGCCCAGGGAGGCGTGCACCCCGGGGGGCGTGCACCCAGAAGGAGGGTCAGGAGATGTAAAGGTGCCTCGTGGCTCAGCAGAGACTGAGGTGTGAGATCAGGCCAGAGCGGTGCAAGACCCTGAGAGGATGTGGGACACGCACGAAGCAGACCCTAGGGACCCGTGTGGATGGGCGGGAGGCTGCGCTTCTCTGTTGAGCTGTGTGAGCTGCCAGAGCACAGACGGTGTGTGTGGGGAGCGGAGCGGCACGTCACGTGACCTCAAGCCGCCATGCTCGTGATTGCGCTTTTGAATGGTCCTGATGTTTGTAAGAATTAGCATCGCCCGGTGCAGCTCAGCTGGTACCTTCATCGTTTGCTCGGCCCGCCCTGTGCTTCGGGGGAGACGAGATCCCCGCATTCCACCAAGCAGCCTCCGCTGCAGCCAGGCAGGAGCCTGGCTGGTCCATGGTCTTCCTAGGGCCGGGTTCCCGCGTGGGTCTCCCCTTGCAGGCGAGTAACGAGCACCCGGCGTATCTGGACACCAGCAGCCTTTCTCCGTGTGGCCTGGGCTGTGGGAAGAATGCTTGCTGTTGAGAAATGTGTGTCATGTAACCGCGATCCTCCCTGGAAGCCCGTGGGAGAGGACACAGTCTGGCACACGAGTGGCCTTCACCAGCTGTCAGACTGTCACCTTTGTTCCCTGGCACAATCAGTTCTCTGGCTGGAGCTGACCTCCAGAGAGCACACAGAAGGCCCCATTCCATGCTTATCAGAGGAAAGGCCAGAGAGAAAGAACCCTGCTAGGCTCTCACAGGTGGGGGCTCTCACACCCCATAAAACTCCAGATCCTCTTCTCTTTCAAAACTGAAGAGGCTTTAATCCAACCTACTCCTCGACCTGGACTCCAGTGAAGCAGCAGCAAGCCGCTGTGTTCGCAGAACAGAGCCGGTCGAGGCGGCCGGCCCAGTCCTCCCCCACCCCAGCAAAGGGCCCGTTATCTTCTCAGTGAGTTTGCAGACTTGTGTGGTCTGCAAGTTGTAAGATGACGGCAGGCATGGGAGGAGGGGGTTGGACTTCTTTCTCCCACTGCTTTACGTGGAACTGTAATAAACCATTTCCTTTACTAAGGTCTTGGAATCCAGAGAAACTCGGCTGTAGGTTTAAGGACCTAAGCACCCAGTAGCAGGCAGAGGGTTCTGCGGTGGTGTCCTGCTCTTTAGTAAGCAAATACTCACCCCAAACTGTTTTGGAACTTGACCCTCTTACACCCACTTTCTGAAGGCCGACCTTCCTGTGCCCTCCTGGGAAAGAATGTCACCATTGGTTTGTCCCAGTTCCCACAGCGTGGCCCTGAGCCTTCTAGGGTGCAGAGGGACACAGAGCACGGGGTGGGGGGTGGGGCTGAATGGGTGTCCTGGAGCCCATCTCTGCTGATGGCCTCTTCCCATCTCACCCCAGTTGATGTCCCAGGACCCCGTGCATTTCAGGGCTCCAGGTCACACTTCTTCAGAGAGGCTGTGCTTTGTCTGCACTTACAGTTGCCGCTGTCCCCCCGGGGCTGGTGAGAGGCACCCCCTGGCAGGGCACAGGGAATTCCTGAGGAAGATAGCAGGGTCCTCGATGAAAGGGATGTGGTCTATTGTGGCACCTCAGGCAGATGTGTGTCATTTCAGATGGTAGAGGGCATGTGGAGAACACGGTGCTCAATGGCTGGTGTGTGAGCAAACCCACGCAGGCGCACGTCCACACACAGGCGGCGTCTCCACACAGGCGCGTCTCCACACAGGTGCGCGTCTCCACACAGGCGGCGTCTCCACACAGGCGGCGTCTCCACACAAGCGGCGTCTCCACACAGGCGCGCATCTCCACAAAGGCGCGCGTCCACACAGGTGCGCGTCCACACAGGCGCGCGTGCACACACAGACGCGCGTCTCCACACAGGCGCGCATGTCCACACAGACACGCGTGTCCACCCAGGCGCGCGCGCGTCCACACAGGGCTGCAAGCCTCGGGACTGCTACGTGCTGAGGACAAGAGGCCCCCGTGGCTCTGGGAGTCAGGGAAGCCTCCTGGAGGAAGGAGCAGCTGTGCACAGCAGGGTCCTGGGGAGGGCTGTGTATTTGGGTTTGGGGCTGGCACGGGGCTGCCGGTGCCCTATTGTAAAACTGTCTGGAGGGACTGCCTGCCCTTTCTCAGGGTCTGTCCCCATCACTCCCCCAGCAGGAGGGTGAAGATTCACAGTGGCACCCGTGTGAGGTGTACAACATTGTTGGGAGCCCCCAGCACTAGTCAGGAGCAGAGCTCGTCCTGTCTTGCTGTGAGGCTCTCTGTGGCTTGGTGAGATAAGTTTCAGTGAGGGCAAAGTCAGGTCATCAAGAGCCCTTTGGTGCCCCAGCTGTGCCTGTCCACCCAGCTGCTCTCACGCAGGGCCTTGGGTCACACAGAGAGATTCCCTGCTCCTGGCCCCCTCCATCCCCCTCACGGCAGCATCAGTCCTGCCACTGGGTCTCCTGCTGGCTTTGCCTAACTCCTGGGTCCCGGCCCCGCCTACCAGAGAATGTCGTGGTCAGAAGCTGGTTTCTGAACCACCCGAGCCGTGTCCTGCTTAGTCGCCTCCTGTCTGACACCAAGTGTGGGCGTCAGGGCCCACTGTGAGCTTTGTCCAAGGACCCACTTGCCCAGCCTGGGCTAAGCCTCAGGCCCTCTGCGGGCACCTGAGGTGGGGCAGGAAGACGCAGGTCCCCCACATCTGAGTAAGTTAGAGATGGGGTCAGGACTGTGTCTAACTGTGAGTGGAAAGGAGTGGGTGCCCCAGAGAGCCTGTGACAGGTGGGTGCCCTTAGTCTTCTGCTCTTCTGCTCTAAACCAGACCCCTCGACACCTGGCGTCGCCTCCTAGGTTGTGCCTGGACACAGCTCCCGGGTTTTAGCTTCGGCACCCACCAAGGGCTAGATGATGGTCAGAGGTCACTGGTGGGCTTTTTAGCAGCCGCCTTAGGGGTCCACAGTGCAGCTGGGCAGCCCCCAAAGCTGCCTCCACTTCTTCACAATCACCAGCGAGGCCCGTGGCTCTCAAACTCCTTGACTTGGTCTTGACTCCCCACAGTCAGTCCCAGGGGCGCAGCGTCCCCAAGCTTTGCACACCTGGCTATGTTCATGGTGTCTACCGCACCAGAGATTAAGAAACACTCATGATCCTCTGTGGACCTACTGTGAGCAGGGTGCCCAGACTAAGGTTCTGTGCTCCGTTCTCTTGCCTGGGGGCCCCTCGTGGACTTGCGAGTCTGACTTTGGTTTCTGTTCACTGTGGCCCTCGTGGGAATGACTGTGGTCATCACCCTGCCCACCTGCCCAATCCCACTGTGGGTGCTGAAAAGCCAGGCCTGCGTGGCCGCGTGGGAACACAGTGCACCCCAGCTCTGCCACTCACCATCCACCCTGAGAGAACCGCAGCCGCGAAGGCCAGATTCCATCTCCCACTCTGTGATGGCCGCGGCTTCCCGCCCTGAGCCCATTTCCTCATCTCTTGCAGTCTGGAGACAAAATCACCACAGATAGTTTCCATGGTTTTTATTGTTTTGTTCCTGTGCACCGAGCCAGGAGACAGGCAAGGAGCCCGGAGCAGAGCTGCCCGCGGCTGGGGTGCGGGCCACCGAGGCGCACCAGCGAGTGCAGGGGCCGAAGGGATGGATGCCCACCGTGGCCACTCCCTGTCCCTCTGCCCGCCCCGTGTCATCTGGCCCAAACTTCCTAGATAAACCCTGAGCTGCCTGCCGGGCTCTGTGTCCCCAAACTGTACCAAGATTCCTGCCCTCTCTTCTCTGGGTTACACATTGTTTGGGGCCCACGCGGTGCTGGGAGCTGGACAGCGCTCTCTCAAAGCCTTTGCTCCTGCCATTTCCTCTTCAGTTCCGTCCGGCAAGGGACTCTGCGTGCTGGCCGCTCCCTTTTCTGCGTACCCCTTCCTCTGTAGCCTGCTGCAGATCCTTCCCCACTGAGCCATGGCGTGGCCCTCGCTGTGCGGAGTGGCCCTCCTGTCACGGTCTGTCCTTCTCTTCGCATCCTTGTCCAGTGGGCCAAGAGGAAAGTCATGTTTTGGTACCAGGAGTCAAGTGCCTGGAGCTGGCGTGAAGACACGCGCCCACCCAACACCCTGGAAACAAGACGGGGCATCCCTGGCCACCAGGCTGCAGAGCGACGGGCTGCAGAGCGAGAGCTCCGGGCCAAACCAAGCCACAGTGAAGGGGTTTATCTCAAGAAAGAAGGAAGGAGGAAGGGAAAGAGGGAAGGAAGGAGAGAGGGAGGGAGAAAGAACGAAGGAAGGAAAATAGGAAGGGGGAGGGAGGGAGGAGTGAAAGAAGGAAGAAGAAGAAGGAGAGGAAGGAAGGAAGAGGAAGGAAGGGACGGAGGGAAGGAAGGAGGGAGGAAAGAAGTTAGAAAAAGAAGAAGGAAAAGAAGAAAGGAAGGAAGGAAAGGAGGGAAGGAGGAAGGGACGGAGGGAAGGAAGGAAGGAGGAAAGAAGTTAGAAAAGAAGAAGGAAGGAGAAAGAAGGAAGGAGGAGGGAGGGAGAGGGAGAGAAGGAGGAAGGGGAGAAGTTGGAGAGAGAGGGAAGGGAAGAAAGAAAAGAAAGAGAAGAAAAAAAAAAGAAAAAGAAAGAAAAGGAAGGGAGAGAGGGAGGAAGGTGGAAAGGAGGGAGGGAGGAAAGAAGGAGGGAGGAGGAAGGAAGGACGGAAGGAAGGAAAGGGAAGGAGGAAGGAAGG
>JALPQD010000182.1:3899210-4150239 GCA_023101885.1 Typhlomys cinereus | reverse complement strand
TGAGATCCGTCTTCGTCCCGCCTAGCACCTTGGCCGTGGCTTTCATTCAGAAAAACAGAAACATAACAGATAGGGGGATGTGTTTGGTGACCCCAAATCTCCTTCCTTTTGTTCTGGAAACGCCCCTCCTTCTTCCTGCTGGAGCTACAACAGAAGAGAAGGCAGGGGACAGCCGAGGTGCTGGGGGTAGGGGGGAGGAGTAGGGGGGGGGGAGCGCACACTGGGGAACCCCCAGCTGGCTCCCAGCGGACAAGGAAGGAACCCTCTTCCAGGGGCACTTGGCTTGAGGGTCCTGTCCATGGCCTCGCCGGGGCTGGGACGCCTTCTCTGTCACGCTTTGGCAAGCAAAGCAGCAATCCCATGGGAGAAGGGACTCAGCCCAGCACCCAGCCTGTGCCATCTGAGTGGAAGGTATGCCGGCGGCCCCGGGAGCTGCCTCCCAGTCACTCCTGCTCACGCAGGTGGCCAAGGTGGCTACCTAAACATGCAGCACACCCAAAACAAGGGGTCCCAGAGCCCCCCTCCTAGTCTCTGCTCTCCTCACTGAAACCCCGTGAGCTCCTCAAAGGACGAACCCTACGCGGCTGCAGTTAGAAGCTACCAAACGTCAGGCTGCCAGGGATGGGGCCCGGCTCTGCTTCTCCGCAAACAAGTTCCAGGAAGGTCACCGTCCTCGTTTAGATGGACATCCCGTCCCGGCCGAGCAGCGTCCCGTCCACACCAGGAGAACCACACCCAGTAGCAGGTGCAAAGACCCTATTTCCAGGTGGTCACGAACCTGGGGGGGGGGGACACTGTTCAACTGGATGCATCCTGTGACTCACAGAGAAGGAAGCCGGGCTGAAGCTTCTGGGGGCTGCCCGCCCTCCAGGGCTGGGTCTCCACGCCCAGAGCAGGAACCTGCCCAGCAAGACAGTGTCATACCCAAGACTTCCCGCTCCTACCGACCTCTTCCATCCAGCGGCCCACAGGCCATGGGAGAAAGTAAATTCCTTAACCAGTGGCTTCCCAGAACAGCTCCTATGTACCCGCAGACCCCTGTATACCCAACCCCTCTCCCCAGAATGCCCGCGCCCACCTCACTCCTGCCTGCAGGACATGCACTTCCTGGGAGGGCTGGTCTTTCCTTCTCTTGCCGCCTATGGTCCCTCAGGTGGGCTCTCCCTCCCTCCTCGGGCTCCCAGAAAGGGTGGCACCAGGGTCCGAGTGACCACCGGTCTTCTACAGGGGCGCGTGTCCTTCTCTCAGAATCAGCCTAGAAGAGCAGGCGCAAGCCCAAGACCCAGCGTTGTCGAGTCACAGTCCCTCTCTCCAGGCTGAAACATCCATTCAGAGCGCGATCTGCCAGGTCCCCAGCCCAGCTGGGGCTGCACCTCCACCCGGCGCAGGTGCCTGATACGTCCCCAGCAGCTACGGCTGCGCTGCGGGCACGCCTCAGGACGCAGCCAGCGCCTCTGGGAGCCAGCACGGCGCTGCAGTCTAGGGAGAATGGCGCCTGCTGCCCAGTTTGAGACCCTGGTCCCTCGGTCCCTTGGCAGGGCAGTGGGGGCTCACCGCTTTCAGCGCTCCCCTCTCTAGGTGGGATGGGGTCCAGCTGGCTGGCTCTGGGGCGCCTCGGACCGCTCTCTGGAAACCCACTGAATGGCTGCGGGACACACAAAGGAGGCAGTGTCTGGGGACCCGGGGCTGGTATTGCAGAGGACTTTATTTCTCTTTCCGAGGCCGAGACTGAAACAACCAATGTGGCCGCAGGTCTCGGCGCTTGTCCCAAGCGGGGGCGCCGTCACGCCTTCGGCCTGTGGAAGCTTCTTTCTGAATTCGGATCTGAGTTTGGATCCACATGTCTGCAGCCCACGACCCCCAGCGGAAGCACAGCTACACCCTCCACCCCTCCCCATCTGGTGGGCTCCCACACATCCCCCCACAAACAACACCCCCTTTCCCACAGCGCGCCAACCCTCACTCCTGACAGCATTCCCTGGTTCCCAGATGTTGAGCAAGACCCCGTCACCTGGCCCTCAGCCACGTCTCTGTCCTCCTGGGAAGGGGTCGCTGAGCCTCGAGGACGGGTAGGCGAGGACAGGACTCAGGCTTCCCACGACAGCCACTGGGTCAGCTGGTGCCGTGGAACACCATAGCTATGGTCTCCTGAGAGTAGCTGTGACGACTCACAAGAGACCCTCGGGGTGGGATCCGTTGGCACTCCTTCACAGAGGAGGGCGCGGAGGCCACCAATCTCCCCCCAGACTCAGCCATTTCTTCCTGCACATTCCCCGCCCCCAAATGCACATGGTCTCAGGAGGTGGAAGAATATAGATGGTGGGGGCTAAGGAGTGGGGACTCCATCTAGGTAGCGGCTAAGGGAAGGCGGCCATCCATGCTTGGGTGAGACTTCCTGGTGATGTGGGTGTTTGGAGATCCCCGCACAAGCCTGAATAAACTCGCTGGTTCACCAGCTTGGCTTGTTGTTGCTGCCCTCTGTGGAGTGAGTAGACATTAGCTGCCGTCTCCCCAGGACAAGTCCACACGTTGGAGAAGAGGAGGAGGGGCAGAGGATTCCCAGACTTTACAGGATGGCAGGGACCCGGGCACAGGTTACAGCCCAGCCCCATTTACAGCCTCACACCCCTGCAGGCAGAGACCCCAGCACGCCAACGCACACTCGGCCTCACAGCACGACCCTGGGCAGGCCTGTCCCCATCTGCCCTTAGCCACTGACATCCCAATGGCCTGTATGTCACCCACACTCAAGGCGCGTCTGAGCCCGTCCTGCACTCTGTCAGACGCTTAACAGGACCCTGAATCCTTCTGACTTGGGACCCACACCTCACGCTCTCGATCCACGCCCACCTCACCTCCTCGCTGGCTGTGCACGCCTACGAACCGCCTCCCCTCACGGCCCAGAGTCTGGCCAACAAAAGGGAAGCAAAGCAAGTGCCTGCCACGCCCCCCCCAAGCCAACAGGCGTCACTGCAGCAAAGGGTGCAAGTGACTTCAGTGCCCATGCCAGGGGTGACTCAGAAATGACATGACCGGGTACGTGGTGCCCCAATGGCATTCCATCTTACCACCGAATGGTCGCTTTACCTGCTTTCCTTTCTGGGAACAGCTCACATGACTCCTGCACGCTACTGTTTAGCCAACTGACAAATGGGGAAACTGAGGCTTAGGGAGGCATATGGAAGGAGAGAGGGGCCGACATAGCAA
Source organism: Typhlomys cinereus (assembly GCA_023101885.1). NCBI lineage: Eukaryota > Metazoa > Chordata > Mammalia > Rodentia > Platacanthomyidae > Typhlomys > Typhlomys cinereus. The sequence goes on along the minus strand of JALPQD010000182.1, from coordinate 4,147,032 downwards.
TACGACACACCCCAGCACACTTCAGAGCTGCACCCCAAGACGCCCTCCCCGGCACATTCCTACCCACACAGCCACCGCCAGCTCCTGCAATTGCGAGACTGGGTGGGAATCTGATGGCCTCACGGGACTTCATTCAGAGCTAGTGAGAAAGCCGTTTCGGGAGGCATGGAAGCCAAAGCTTGCATTGTGTAAGCAGATAAGAGAACGAGCAACGGGAAGCCCACGCAGAGATTCCTTGCTGGGGAAGCATTCTCCCCACCCCCCATCACTCCTGGCAACCAGGCCCGGGAAAATGCAGCCAAGGACACAACTCCAAGGAAGCACCTTCCCAGTCCCCAGATCCGACCCGTCCTCTCTGCTGGGCCCCATTTCCAGAAAGCAGAACACGACTGCCTTCCTTGTGTGAAGGTGCTGGCCGTCTACAAGAGCAGGACATGCAGATCGTGCTGAGCAACGTCAGGCGGCCAGGTGTGTGTTGGGGGGAGGGGCACAACCTCTGCCCATTCTCTGCTGCAGCATCAGCAGGGCACAGCTGGCTACCAGTGACGACTTACAAAACAGGTGGCTGTGGGCAGATGTGGCCCAGGCCAGCAGGCGACCTGCCCATACGGTCTGATCTCTGTGAACACCAAGAACTGGGCTAGGGTGATGGCTCCGGGGTTAAGACCTTCGCCTCAAGAGCAAAAGGACCTGAGTTCAGATGCCCAGATCACAGGTAAAAATGCCAGGCCAACAGTGATGGCTGCAATTCTACAGAGAGAGAGAGAGAGAGCGAACAGGACCTCCCATAAGGCTCCCAGGACTAATGACTCACACCGGAAGTGAGAGCTGGAGCAGGTCAAAAGGACTCCAGCCGCACGCAAGCACTAGGATCCCATTTTTGGTGTCCTGAGCAGCACACGCCCTGCGGGAAGGGTGCAGGGCCAGGCCACCAGCATCCCCGCACTCGGCGCCAAGTCCCCAGGTCCTGCTTCCAACGTGCCTGTGGGTTTGGCTGAGTTCTGGATGTGCATCCTCCCCGTGTCATGTGGCTGCTCTCTTCTGATCAAAGGATCCCTGCCTAGAGGGGGAAGGACTCAGAGGCCTGAGCGGGCTTCGGAAGGTTACGATGCTGGGAAATCTGCAAGCTTCCCAAGGCTCCGCCCCAAGGCTGCGAAAACTGTGAAGAATGGCTGGAGAGAGGAGACGCCCCAAGCCAGCTGCCCTGAGTCGTGGCGTCTCCAGGGAGACGCCTCTTACAGGGAGCGCCTCACCCACACTCCCATAGGTCACCCCAATAAATGCACTGGCTCACTAAGCTAGACCTGGGGGAACTGTTTAGTCTGTGGCTGGTGTCCTATCTGGGGTGCAGAAACTTTAGTTCATGTCTCACCAGGGAAGTCACATGACACCAAGGCCTAGCACACGGCGTGGAACCAGGTGACTGGAAGCTCAGGTGGATCTCAGCAGTCCTGGACCCCAGTAAATTAGCTCCAATGGGAACCCTGGTCTTTAAAACAGACCCCCAGGTAAAGAGCCTGTGAGCTGCCAAACTAGTTACTTTTCCCTCAGAAACTCTGGGTTTTCTGGCAGCCAGGGTCATGCCAGACAGAATCTCACATGCAGATGGAGGCCAGGATATTTATAGGCTGCCAACAGCTGCCTTCGAACACTTTACCTGTTTAAAACACACGTGGCAAAGAGAGGTGCCCGCCCAGGGGACTGCCCGGCCAGGACCATTCAGCAGCCCCCTGGGCAGCCCCTGCTAAGCGTTTCCGCTGTGAAACTCAAATCCACAGACAGGAGAAAAAAATCTAAAAAGTATAATCAAAAGTCCTCAAGACCTGGCACCTGGCACCTGGGTGTGGCACCTTCTGGCTTCAGGACAAGGTATTTGTGGGGAGGAGGGTCCCCGGAAGGGCTGAAGCCAAGCGACTGCGGAGACGGAACCTCACGCTAGCCACAGAAGACAAAGAATGAGAGCGGCCCATCTGCAGCGCCACAAACCATCTCAGTGCCAACTTTTTCTTTCCTTCCTTCCTTCCTTCCTTCCTTCCTTCCTTCCTTTCCTCCCTCCTTCTTTCCTCCCTCCCTCCTTTCCACCTTTCCTCCCCTCTCTCCCTTCCTTTTCTTTCTTTTTCTTTTTCTCTTTCTTTTCTTTCTTCCCTTCCCTCTCTCTCCAACTTCTCCCCTTCCTTCCTTCTCTCCCTCCCTCCCTCCTTCCTTCCTTTCTCCTTCCTTCTTTCTTTTCTAACTTCTTTCCTCCTTCCTTCCTTCCCTCCGTCCCTTCCTCCTTCCTCTTCCTTCCTTCCTTTCTTCTTCCTTCTTTCTTTTCTAACTTCTTTCCTCCCTCCTTCCTTCCCTCCGTCCCTTCCTTCCTCTTCCTTCCTTCCTCTCTCCTTTCTTCTTCCTTCTTTCACTCCTCCCTCCCTCCCTCCTTCCTATTTTCCTTCCTTCGTTCTTTCCTCCCTCCCTCTCTCCTTCCTTCCCTCTTTCCCTTCCTCCTTCCTTCTTTCTTGAGATAAACCCCTTCACTGTGGCTTGGTTTGCCCGGAGCTCGCTCTGCAGCCCGTCGCTCTGCAGCCTGGTGGCCAGGGATGCCCCGTCTTGTTTCCAGGGTGTTGGGTGGGCGCGTGTCTTCACGCCAGCTCCAGGCACTTGACTCCTGGTACCAAAACATGACTTTCCTCTTGGCCCACTGGACAAGGATGCGAAGAGAAGGACAGACCGTGACAGGAGGGCCACTCCGCACAGCGAGGGCCACGCCATGGCTCAGTGGGGAAGGATCTGCAGCAGGCTACAGAGGAAGGGGTACGCAGAAAAGGGAGCGGCCAGCACGCAGAGTCCCTTGCCGGACGGAACTGAAGAGGAAATGGCAGGAGCAAAGGCTTTGAGAGAGCGCTGTCCAGCTCCCAGCACCGCGTGGGCCCCAAACAATGTGTAACCCAGAGAAGAGAGGGCAGGAATCTTGGTACAGTTTGGGGACACAGAGCCCGGCAGGCAGCTCAGGGTTTATCTAGGAAGTTTGGGCCAGATGACACGGGGCGGGCAGAGGGACAGGGAGTGGCCACGGTGGGCATCCATCCCTTCGGCCCCTGCACTCGCTGGTGCGCCTCGGTGGCCCGCACCCCAGCCGCGGGCAGCTCTGCTCCGGGCTCCTTGCCTGTCTCCTGGCTCGGTGCACAGGAACAAAACAATAAAAACCATGGAAACTATCTGTGGTGATTTTGTCTCCAGACTGCAAGAGATGAGGAAATGGGCTCAGGGCGGGAAGCCGCGGCCATCACAGAGTGGGAGATGGAATCTGGCCTTCGCGGCTGCGGTTCTCTCAGGGTGGATGGTGAGTGGCAGAGCTGGGGTGCACTGTGTTCCCACGCGGCCACGCAGGCCTGGCTTTTCAGCACCCACAGTGGGATTGGGCAGGTGGGCAGGGTGATGACCACAGTCATTCCCACGAGGGCCACAGTGAACAGAAACCAAAGTCAGACTCGCAAGTCCACGAGGGGCCCCCAGGCAAGAGAACGGAGCACAGAACCTTAGTCTGGGCACCCTGCTCACAGTAGGTCCACAGAGGATCATGAGTGTTCATCTTAATCTCTGGTGCGGTAGACACCATGAACATAGCCAGGTGTGCAAAGCTTGGGGACGCTGCGCCCCTGGGACTGACTGTGGGGAGTCAAGACCAAGTCAAGGAGTTTGAGAGCCACGGGCCTCGCTGGTGATTGTGAAGAAGTGGAGGCAGCTTTGGGGGCTGCCCAGCTGCACTGTGGACCCCTAAGGCGGCTGCTAAAAAGCCCACCAGTGACCTCTGACCATCATCTAGCCCTTGGTGGGTGCCGAAGCTAAAACCCGGGGAGCTGTGTCCAGGCACAACCTAGGAGGCGACGCCAGGTGTCGAGGGGTCTGGTTTAGAGCAGAAGAGCAGAGGAGACTAAGGGCACCCACCTGTCACAGGCTCTCTGGGGCACCCACTCCTTTCCACTCACAGTTAGACACAGTCCTGACCCCATCTCTAACTTACTCAGATGTGGGGGACCTGCGTCTTCCTGCCCCACCTCAGGTGCCCGCAGAGGGCCTGAGGCTTAGCCCAGGCTGGGCAAGTGGGTCCTTGGACAAAGCTCACAGTGGGCCCTGACGCCCACACTTGGTGTCAGACACGAGGCGACTAAGCAGGACACGGCTCGGGTGGTTCAGAAACCAGCCTCTGACCACGACATTCTCTGGTAGGCGGGGCCGGGACCCAGGAGTTAGGCAAAGCCAGCAGGAGACCCAGTGGCAGGACTGATGCTGCCGTGAGGGGGATGGAGGGGGCCAGGAGCAGGGAATCTCTCTGTGTGACCCAAGGCCCTGCGTGAGAGCAGCTGGGTGGACAGGCACAGCTGGGGCACCAAAGGGCTCTTGATGACCTGACTTTGCCCTCACTGAAACTTATCTCACCAAGCCACAGAGAGCCTCACAGCAAGACAGGACGAGCTCTGCTCCTGACTAGTGCTGGGGGCTCCCAACAATGTTGTACACCTCACACGGGTGCCACTGTGAATCTTCACCCTCCTGCTGGGGGAGTGATGGGGACAGACCCTGAGAAAGGGCAGGCAGTCCCTCCAGACAGTTTTACAATAGGGCACCGGCAGCCCCGTGCCAGCCCCAAACCCAAATACACAGCCCTCCCCAGGACCCTGCTGTGCACAGCTGCTCCTTCCTCCAGGAGGCTTCCCTGACTCCCAGAGCCACGGGGGCCTCTTGTCCTCAGCACGTAGCAGTCCCGAGGCTTGCAGCCCTGTGTGGACGCGCGCGCGCCTGGGTGGACACGCGTGTCTGTGTGGACATGCGCGCCTGTGTGGAGACGCGCGTCTGTGTGTGCACGCGCGCCTGTGTGGACGCGCACCTGTGTGGACGCGCGCCTTTGTGGAGATGCGCGCCTGTGTGGAGACGCCGCTTGTGTGGAGACGCCGCCTGTGTGGAGACGCCGCCTGTGTGGAGACGCGCACCTGTGTGGAGACGCGCCTGTGTGGAGACGCCGCCTGTGTGTGGACGTGCGCCTGCGTGGGTTTGCTCACACACCAGCCATTGAGCACCGTGTTCTCCACATGCCCTCTACCATCTGAAATGACACACATCTGCCTGAGGTGCCACAATAGACCACATCCCTTTCATCGAGGACCCTGCTATCTTCCTCAGGAATTCCCTGTGCCCTGCCAGGGGGTGCCTCTCACCAGCCCCGGGGGGACAGCGGCAACTGTAAGTGCAGACAAAGCACAGCCTCTCTGAAGAAGTGTGACCTGGAGCCCTGAAATGCACGGGGTCCTGGGACATCAACTGGGGTGAGATGGGAAGAGGCCATCAGCAGAGATGGGCTCCAGGACACCCATTCAGCCCCACCCCCCACCCCGTGCTCTGTGTCCCTCTGCACCCTAGAAGGCTCAGGGCCACGCTGTGGGAACTGGGACAAACCAATGGTGACATTCTTTCCCAGGAGGGCACAGGAAGGTCGGCCTTCAGAAAGTGGGTGTAAGAGGGTCAAGTTCCAAAACAGTTTGGGGTGAGTATTTGCTTACTAAAGAGCAGGACACCACCGCAGAACCCTCTGCCTGCTACTGGGTGCTTAGGTCCTTAAACCTACAGCCGAGTTTCTCTGGATTCCAAAGACCTTAGTAAAGGAAATGGTTTATTACAGTTCCACGTAAAGCAGTGGGAGAAAGAAGTCCAACCCCCTCCTCCCATGCCTGCCGTCATCTTACAACTTGCAGACCACACAAGTCTGCAAACTCACTGAGAAGATAACGGGCCCTTTGCTGGGGTGGGGGAGGACTGGGCCGGCCGCCTCGACCGGCTCTGTTCTGCGAACACAGCGGCTTGCTGCTGCTTCACTGGAGTCCAGGTCGAGGAGTAGGTTGGATTAAAGCCTCTTCAGTTTTGAAAGAGAAGAGGATCTGGAGTTTTATGGGGTGTGAGAGCCCCCACCTGTGAGAGCCTAGCAGGGTTCTTTCTCTCTGGCCTTTCCTCTGATAAGCATGGAATGGGGCCTTCTGTGTGCTCTCTGGAGGTCAGCTCCAGCCAGAGAACTGATTGTGCCAGGGAACAAAGGTGACAGTCTGACAGCTGGTGAAGGCCACTCGTGTGCCAGACTGTGTCCTCTCCCACGGGCTTCCAGGGAGGATCGCGGTTACATGACACACATTTCTCAACAGCAAGCATTCTTCCCACAGCCCAGGCCACACGGAGAAAGGCTGCTGGTGTCCAGATACGCCGGGTGCTCGTTACTCGCCTGCAAGGGGAGACCCACGCGGGGAACCCGGCCCTAGGAAGACCATGGACCAGCCAGGCTCCTGCCTGGCTGCAGCGGAGGCTGCTTGGTGGAATGCGGGGATCTCGTCTCCCCCGAAGCACAGGGCGGGCCGAGCAAACGATGAAGGTACCAGCTGAGCTGCACCGGGCGATGCTAATTCTTACAAACATCAGGACCATTCAAAAGCGCAATCACGAGCATGGCGGCTTGAGGTCACGTGACGTGCCGCTCCGCTCCCCACACACACCGTCTGTGCTCTGGCAGCTCACACAGCTCAACAGGAGAAGCGCAGCCTCCCGCCCATCCACACGGGTCCCTAGGGGTCTGCTTCGTGCGTGTCCCACATCCTCTCAGGGTCTTGCACCGCTCTGGCCTGATCTCACACCTCAGTCTCTGCTGAGCCACGAGGCACCTTTACATCTCCTGACCCTCCTTCTGGGGTGCACGCCTCCCCGGGGTGCACGCCTCCCTGGGCTGCAGGCCTCTGGTCTGTTTGCTGCCCTTTCAGTCTCAGCCTGAAATCAGCCTCACAGTACAAAGGCGGCCCCCAACACGCGCTGGCTTCCAGCTCCTGTTTCCGTATCAGACACCCCTGTTCCCCAGTTGCTGTAGCTTCACCGTGGCCGCCTTGCCGTGGGGTCCCTCCTTCTCATAGTCACGGTCTACTGCTGCACTCGGGTTCCTGCCTGGGAAGCCCTCGCACGCCTCGACCCCTGACCAATGAACCCATCCCCGCCACCGGCCAGTCACCTCCAGCCAGACAGAGATGGACACCACCATGCTCGCAGGAACCCTGGGAGCGCTGGGAGCTTGCGAGGGCCCGGCCAGGACCACCGTCTGAGCCTTCCACACTGAACGCCCTCGGGAAACAAAAACCAAGATAAGCGTACACAGCTCCTTCTGCCATCACCCCTCTCTCCTCCTCCACCCCTCCCTCCACCACCCTTCTAGTCTCCATCTCTCTCCCTCCAATAGCCAGGTGACCGGAATAAGGGAGACTCAAACTCAACAGAATTGCTATCGAAGTTTCACCTGAGAAAGGTCTGCACTACCAAACTCTAACGGACTAAAAGAAGGAAGGGGAAAAAACTCCAAAACACAGCTATCCAGAACAGCCCCCTCCCAGCAAAAAAGTGGGTGCTACAGGCAGACAGCGAGTAGGAGCGACAGACCAGACAGAACGCCTCGCTGCAGCGAGACTTGCCTCAACAGCAACTTCTGAACAGACTGCACTTGTTTGTCCTCTTGAGAAAATCCAGCTGAAACGGGGGTGAGGGAGCTCCCCGAAAATCCCAACTCACCACATCCCCACAGGTCCTGGGCCTCAGACCATGTTCTCTTCAGGAAAAGCCAAGCTCCCAAGCGCCGGGTCAGAGTCTGCAGATGTGCGTCCCGCAGCCCGTGGGCTCCTTCCAGATGGCACCAGAGCTGCCCTTGGCCGCCGGTCCCTTCCGAGAAGCTGCCTCACGGTCCTCCGGGGCCAAAACCCTGAGCCCAAAGGTCTGGCCCCAGCTGCAGGGGAGGGCAGGAAAGCAGACGTGGAGACCTGGCTGGGCCAGACGAACAGGTTCCCGGCAACATGCAGAAGGGAGGTGTCCCGTCCTACTGGAGGCTGATAGGCACTAAGTCATCGCCAGCTGTGGAAGGGCCACGAGGATCTCCAGGCGGTCGGTGAAGGTCCAGGACAGGGGAAGAGAGAGCTCCTGTGCAGCCTCATGTCCCCGGGACGCAAACTCACGTCCACCCGTCGGCCGAGGGAGGGAACTCAAAGCCAGCCTCCCGAAAGCTGGAGGCACCAGCCTCCCCGCCCACAGAGGGGAAGGGAACAGGGCCACGTCAGACTTCTCAGTCTCGTGTCCCGTAGGACCAGGTGACACCAGTCATTGTCCCCCACACAGCACCTGCAGAAACCTATGGTTGCCTGGGTGAAGAATGTGACCTAACCAGACGAGACTCCATGTCCCATGAGACTCCATGTCCCGGGCTGCTGGAACACTGGCGGGGAGCACGGAGACCAGGCCAACATGTCCCCGTGGGGTCCGCAAAGAGAGACTGACTCTGGTGGCCTCTCGCAGCCCTGATCTGCAACTGTCAGGAATGATTCCAATCCTTCTGTGGGGTCACCCTCCCGGAGGGAGCCGAGGTGAGGAAGGCTGGAGAGAAGGCCAGGGACCCAGACTGGCATTCACCATGGGGTCCTGGCCCCCCTCTCCCTTGAGCTGCCTCTGTCCTCCTCACAACAGGAAACCTCGCCAAGCGACTGCTTCACGTCATGTTTGGATCTTGGCTTCTTGACAGGTCTCCCGGGGGCTGAAGGGAGGGCGGGGAGAAGAACGTGGGGTGGGGGCAGGAAAAGGAGTTTCCCATGGCTCTGCAGAGCACTGATCCTCTCCGAGGCTGAGCTGTGTCAGTCAGAGCTCCTCCTCTCAGAGTCCAGAATCTTCTGCCTCTGAGACCCCAGCGTCCCCGATAGTCATGAGACTATCAGGCGCCATCTCCGTTCCAGACACGTAGCCAGCCACGGATGGATGATAAGACCTTTCCCCAGGAAGGCATAAAACATTCCCCAAGAACTGGTTTGGGGGAGTCAGTGAGTTTATTGGGCTCCCAGAGCACAGGTGAGGGGTGACAGAGAAGCTACTCATCACCAGAGAGCCTCAGGCCAGCATGGATGGCGACTTCCCCACAAGTGCACAGATAGAGACGGCTCTGCTGTCTATGCGCTGCAGCACAGTCCCCTCTTCCGCCTATGCACTGCGGCACATGGAGAGCCCTCGCATACACACCGTGGCGTCTCCCAAGACCACAAGGCCACTCGCACTTAGAGAAGGGTCGTCTTCAGCTGGCTGGAGGCTGGGAAGGGGATGGCTGGAATCTCAGGTGAGTGTTCAATAACCCTCCTCCGATCCTGATCTCGTGTGTGCGCGTGTGTGTGTGTGTGTGTGTGTGTGTGTGTGTGTGTGTGTACACCTATGGGTAGGCGTGTGTACAATAGGGCACTGTATGTGCCTGTGGAGGCCCAAGGGTGACATCAGAAATCATCCTGGATGGCTCTACCTCCTTATTGCTTTGCTCTGGGGTTTCCCAGGCTCCGCCTTCCAGGGTCAGAAATGTAGGCCACCACAATTTCCATCTGACATTTTTACATGGGATCTGGGATCCAAACTCTAGTCCTTTTGCTTTCAAGGCAAAGGTTTTAATCACCAATCCTGGATCTGGAGGGTCTCTTGCAGGGGTCATAGTTGCCCTGATTGATCATGCTAGGAAGAGAAGGCTCTAGGAGTCATGGGGGGAGGGGAGAGGAGGGAGAGGTGAGAAGAAAGGGAGGGAGAGTCCTCTCGGAGATATTCGAGGTGATTCACAACCCAGAAAACCAGAGTGGGAAGAGACATCGGCCTGGAAAAGTGGCCACACTTAAAATCTGCTCCAAAGGCGATATCCCCAATGTCACCTCTGCCCGGGAGATGCTGGACCACCAAGACAGGTCCCCCCCAAAGCCTGTTTCTGGTTTTCCAGCCTGCCCGGACACTGGTGGAAACATCCCTCGTATGTGTATGTTCTCCCCTTGGGGCACGCCCAGATGTCTGAGTGAAGGGGACTCCAGGGGGGAGGTCCCTTCCTCCCTTCCTGTCCTGCTCCCATCTGCAGCAGACAGGCACAGAACTGAGAGCCGGGCTCGGCCTGGTCCCGTTCCTGGTGCAGAAACACCAGCAGCAGCAGGCCACGGGAGCGAGGGAGTCTACAAGTCTGTCTGCTCCCTCCCAGCCTGGCTTCCTGCGCTACCTGAGATTCCCGGGCCTCAACTCTCCTCCAAGGGGAAACTTCCCCTGAGGTGCTACTGGTCACAGCTCCGTCTGCAGCCCAGACTTCCTGTCCCCGTCAAAACTGTCCTCGGACCAGTTCTGCTTTTCCTCCTGAAACACCTGCCTGGCCTGAAGCTGCCCCCTCTACAATATCAGCCCCCCCCCCCCCCGGCAACCCCCATGGTCCAGCCCCACCTAGAGGCGCCCCTTGGCCCGGGTTCCTCTGACCCCTGTCTGCTGCTTACACTGCCTCCTCCAAGCATGTCTGAACATGTTGGTTCCTGCTTGCCGCTTCTACACCGCCCGGGGCTTGAATGTGCCTTCATTCTCATTTATTTATTTTTGTGTGTATCTACATATATCAGAAGTATTGTGTGCGCCTGTGGAGACCCGAGGGTGACATCAGGAAGCATCCTGGATTGCTCTACCTCTTTATCGCTTTGCTCTGGGGTTTCCCAGGCTCTGCTTTCTAGGACCGGAAGTGCAGGCTGCCGCCATTTCCACCCAGTATTTTTACGTGGGACCTGGAACTTGAACTCAGGACCTTCTGCTTGTGAGGCAGAGGCTGAACCCGTCAGCCATCTCTCCAGCCTCAGAAGGTTCATATTCCCACCTTATGTGCCCTTGTCATCAGACCACATCAGCTGGTCCTTCTGCCGAAAAGAGCAGAGAGCGGGGCCCGCCAGGCTGGCACCAGGACAAGCTGTGTCAGGAGACAGAGCCACAGTGCAGGAAAATGAGCTCCCAGAGCAGAAGAGTGGGAGCCCTTGGACACCAGAGGCTGAAGACCCATGGGCCATGGGTGTCCTCAAGGCCTCAGTTTTTGTTGCAAAGACTAGTAGGTGGGAGCCCCGGACCTAAAAAATAACTAAGTAAACAGAAAAGGTGTTTTTAAACACAAAGGCTGTGACTTAGCCCAGCCAAGCAACTGGGGTCCAGCACACAGAGTCTGCCCGAGAGTCTCTTACAGGCTTCCCCACCACCCCATCTTCCCCCAGGCATTCTCCAGGGGCACAGAGGAGCAGACCCAGCAGGCGCGAGGCGACCACCCACACTTGCTCAGTCAAGAACCCTGCACCCCCTCCTGGGCTCCCACTGAGAGCCGCAAGAAGAGCAACTTTCTACGCAGCTCTGTGCCCCCAAGGTCTGGGGACGACGTGCCTGGAAGGGGGGAGTTGGCTCCAGCCGCCGGGTAGAGCTAACCACCTTTCTGCGAGGTCTCCTCTCTCCGCGTAAGGAGACAAGGCCGGCCAGTCGACCACATGGCCGAGGTAACGAGGTTTGGGAGCAACTTAAAAAGTGTGCTCTTCCCCGACATTTGAGAACAGGGCAGATGCAAATCGATCCCTTTCGTGTTTTTATCCCAACGCTTTCCTTTTTGAAAACCCACACGGAGAGAGCTCTAATTCAGGTTATGCTGGGGACTGAAATAATCACTCCGAGGCTTCTAATTACGCAGAATTGAGGACAAAATATTCACATCCGTGATTCTGGAATACTTTATAAATAGGTCATAATAGGCTCTTTTATGGCCAAAATTCTTGCCACAGCCAGAGTCAACTCCTGTGGAAGAGGTGGCCACAGGCAGGAAGCCTGCAGCCCGCCCGCAGGGCTGGCACATCCTGGAAGTGCAGGCGTGGGCTGCGTGACGCGTAGCTTCCAGAAGCCAATTACAGGGCCAGCCCCTCTCCCTCTAACCACAGGACCCACAGCCTCTCGGGGCGAGAGGCCGCCCCTGCAGGTGTGAGGTGCACGGATGCCCCGGGGCCACACAGTCGGAATGGTGGATTGTAGCCGGCCAGCCATGTACGAGCGGGCCCAGCTCACACAAGCTCAGCGCGCTTTGTGAGTCAGCACAGCCTATTTCCAATCCTACAATTATGCAGTTACTTAAAAAAAAAAACACTCTTGCCTACCTTAAAGAAATAACTCATTTGTCAATGAAGTCAGCGGGAGGGGCAGGCAGTGGAACGTGACCTCAGCAGTGGCCTCCATCCTGAGGAGATCGCCCCGCTGGTCACTGGGCTCAGCCCCCCAAGTAGGCAGGTGGTCGGGCCTGAGGCTGGCTTTGGAGCCACGGCCTCGGGGCTTTCTGGCTGTGCGGCCTGAAGGAAGGCACCTGGCCTCTCTGAGCCAGTCTCGCCAGCGTTGAAGACTCTGAGACGGCGGGGTCTTACCGTCACGTGCACACGTGTGGCAAGGAGGGTCCCAGGAAGAGCCGAAGGGGTGGCGGTGCCCAGGATGAGGGAGAGAGTGGTCCAGGCAGCTGCAGGGGGCCTTCCGAGGAGCCTGTCGGGGGCATCACCCAGGAGCCTGAGGAGAGGCTCACGAAACAACGGGCACCCTCGCAAACCCGCGCCCAGGAATGCACGCGGGGACTGTGCTGGTCTTGGAAGCACACAAACCATAGAGAGGCCGAGAAGGGCGAGGGCGGGACCTCTCGGACGCCCACTTCCCTATCTGCACTGTGGGGACCACGTGACTCTCCGGGACAGTTAGGGGGGCCACCCCTGTACCCCTTTCCCCCCACGTCACTGCAGGTGTCCAGTGAATTGCCCTCTCCCGGGACAACCTCGGGCCACCTGCCCTCAGGCTACCTGGGACAGAGATCTCAGTGGCCCTGACATCCAAGGCTCCCCAACTGCCAGGGCTCCGGCTGCCAACCAGGCCTCTCCTATGCTCTGGTGCTCTCTGCCTTTAAGGAGATGCCGCGGGGCCAGCGAGACGGCCCAACAGTCAAAACCAGCCACGTGCAAACCTGGGGCCTGGGTTCATTCCCTGAGCCCACACAGCAGGAGAGAACCAACCTCTGAAAGAGGTTCCCCAACTTCATGCTCACGGTGATCCATGTCCCTGCCTGGCTCCCTGTCTAATAAGTATATTTTGTAAGGCAGCTCCACAGCTCTGGAGGGACCAGCCCATGAGAAGCTTCCCCAGCTGTGGAAGGGACCTCGCTGCAGCCCAGCGGCAGATCTCGCCCAGGATGCAGCAGCCAACCCCCACGGGTACTGGCCACCAGCACTCAGAGCAGCCTGATGACCACGGCTGTGGCCACTGCGAGGGTGACACGTTCCACGTGACACCTCGAGTACCTCCCTCGGGGCAGAGAGGAGGGGCACGGAAAGAGGCTGGGCGGCCAGCTGCAGCCTCCCTCACCCGACTCTGGCATCGCCCAGGGTAGAAGGGCTTGGGTGCCAGCCAGCCTGGGCTGGTGGGCTCTGTCCAGCCCTAACTCCAAAACTCATGAGCTTCTCCTCTAGCTCTCTCAGGAGGCAAGAGTGTGTAGCTATGGGAATTGCCATAACAGAGTTCCAGATGCGGGCAAAGGAAGAGAACAGAGGGTTGGGACACCTACCGCAGGCGCAGGCAGGAGCCGGAGGAAGGGCCCACAGCTCTGAGGACCTCCAGACGCCCACCCCATCTTCAAAGGGCCCGCTGCGTGTCTGCAGGTCAACCGAGGCCTTCAAAGGCTACGAGACAGTTGGCCAGGGTCCACCTCCTCTTTTCCTGCTTCGGGAGTGGCCCAGGCTGACCTGCCCCATGGACGTCAATATGAACAGGGCACTCTCCGGGGGCTGTCCTGACAGCCCACCAGCTGGCCAGCACCTCACCACGCATGGGCATGCAAACCTCGGGGTGGACCTCTGCCTCCTCTCCCAGCACTGGTCTGCAGACCCCCAGTCCTGACAGGTACACCCACATGAGGGTCCTGTCGCCTGCTGACATTCACGGTCCATGGTGCTGGCGACCCGGCCCTGCCCACCCCTCCCAGCTGGGAGCAAGTGAAGCTGATTGCCGAACGAGACCACTGTACGTTCCTAGGTGTCCAGGAAGAGAGCAGCGCTCAGACAGAGCCCAGCACGCCCTGCCCAGCGGACCATGCCACCACTCCTGGCATGCCCCCATGACAGGCCTTTGCCTGGGGGGTCCCAAGCACAGGGGGAAGAAGGCCCTCGGACGGGCATACAGCGAGGACAGGCGCCACCCCATGCCCCCTGGGGCTACGGACCCGGAAGCTGCTGGGCGGCTGACTCATGCTTTACTTCCTATCCACAAACCCAACTCCAAGCACTGAAGTCATGCGTGGCCCCCCCCCCCGCGTTGGGCAGTGGACGCAGTGGTCAGCAACAGCTAGCGAATAGCTTCGCTTCAAAATTCTACCTCAAGCACAGCTCTCTCTCTCTCCTCTCTCTTCTCTCTCTCTCTCTTTCTCCTCTCTCTCTCTCGCTCTCTCTCTCCTCTCTCTTCTGCATATTCAAACCATCTACTTTCAGCTCTCTGGAATGATTCACACACCCCTGCGCCCACCAGGATCTCTGAGGCATACCTGCCCTACCTAACATTTCTCCAGGACAGGTCACTAACTGACCCTCATCCCACTGTCCTGCCTGACCTGGCCACCTACCCGACTATGCCGAGGGGTGAAGCAGGACGTCTTCCTCCTCCTGTCCACTTCTCTGACCACTTCTCTGGGTCACATGTGGCCCCCAGAACAGCATCAGACTCAAAGCCCATGATGAAAAGGCTTGTCGAGGCACAGACATCGCTGCCTGTCCAAGGAGGGAGGTCTCCCTGTGGACATCTGGCTCCCAGGCGCCCTCCCGCTCTGCCTCCCTCCACACACCCCTTCCTTTCCCAGCCGCTGAGGACGAAGATCACCAAAGACAAGGTGGGTTGGTGGCATTAAAGGTAGTGTGTGTGTGGTGTGTGTGTGTGTGTGTGTGTGTGTATGTATGGTGTGGGGTGTGTGTGTGTGTGTGTGTGGTGTGTATGTATGGTGTTGTGGTGTGTGTTTGTGTCGTGTGGTGTGGTGTGTGTGGTGTGTGTGTGTGTCTGTGTGGTGTGGTGTGGGTGTGTGTGTGGTGTGTCTGTGGTGTGTGGTGGGTGTGTGTGGTGTGTGTGGTGTGGGTGTGTCTGTGTGGTGTGGTGTGTGTGTGTGTGTGTGTGTGTGGTGTGGTGTGTCTGTGTTGTGGGTGTGGTGTATGTGTGGTGTGTGGTGTGTGTGTGGTGTGTGTGTGTGGTGTGTGGTGGTGATGGTGTGGTGTGTGGTGTGTGTGTGTGTGTGTGTTGTGTGGAGTGTGGTGTGTGGTGGTGTGTGGTGTGTGTGTATGTGATGTGTTGTGTGGTGTGTGTCTGTGTGGTGATGGTGTATGTGTGGTGGTGTGTGGTGTGTATGGTGTGTGTGTGTGTGGTGTATGGTGTATGGTGTGGTGTGTGTGGTGTGTATGGTGTGTGTGTCTGTGTGGTGTGGTGTGTGTGGTGGTGTGTCTGTGTGGTGTGGTGTGTGTGGTGTGGTGTCGTGTGGTGTGGTGTGTGTGGTGTGTGTGTGTGTGTGGTGGGTGTGTGGTGTATGGTGGTGTGTGTGTTGTGTGTGTGTGTGTGGTGTGTGTGGTGTGTGTGTGGTGTGTGTCTGTGCTTGGTGTGTGTGTGTGTGGTGTGTGTGTCTGTGTGGTGTGTGTGTCTGTGTGGTGTGTGGTCTGTTCATTCTCAGTACTAGGGCTGAACCCCAGAGTCACATCGGAGGTAACCACCATATTGCTGCACCACACTCCTGGTTGGTTTTTTCAATGTCAATTAGAGACAGAGCCTCCCCATGTAGCCCAGGCTGGCCTTGGGCTTGCATTCCTCCCCCGCCCCCGCCTCCTGGGGACGCACGCCAGCTATGCGTCCTTTTCTAAGGACTTGGGTGCTACACTGCCCTCAGCAGGGCCAGCTGCAGTGCCTTCCTGACGCTGGAGACCCCCATGCCAAGCGCAGGGAGCATCACGGAAGATGGGTGAGAGGGGTGCTTCCAGAAAGATCTGGACACGACGGGGCTGCTGCACCCATGAACTCACTGCCGGGTTTATTTCCACAAGACCCCACAAGGTTTAACTGCCAACATGTTGCCATGGAAGGGGGAGCCCATGACTCAGAGAAGCTACCGGTAGTCGTTTCTGGATGTGGAAGGGGAACTGCTTTCCTGGGGAGTACAGCCACTGATACGTCCACACTCCAGCAACCACATGACACTCAGTGGGCCACACGTGAAAAAAGACACGAAGGCAGCAGGAAGGCTGGTTGGGAAGAAGGTTTCCAGTGGCAGAAAAAGGGAGAATGCGATGAGAAAATGTGGGGTAATTGATTCGTTGCATTAAATGTATTAAACTGCCACAAACAACAAAAAAATTAATAAAACTGAAAGAAGAAACACAGTGAAGAGGCAGAGCCCAGGTCAGCAAAACCGAGCTTCTACCCCTACCCTGCACCCCCTCTTTCCCACCAGCAAAGACTAAGCTTCTACCCTGCCCCCCATACTCCTCTTTCCCACTACAGGCAGCAGCAGGCGTGCCATTTCCACAGAAGGCAGCAGGTGCGATGCACCTTCTCTGCTCAGAGAACAATTGAAAGGCTGGTCCCGCCGAGGTGGTAACGAGAGGCAGAGAGCAGACAGACCCGCGGGGATCACAGCCAAAGAGCGCTGAGCTCCAAAGCAGCCCGCGAAGCCTTTCTCCTCCTGCCTGATGAGGCCATAATGCTGGGCTCCTTCAAAGCCCACAGCGTGCAAGCCAGGACTCTAGGGTTTCAAAGCCCCCCCACTCCTGTCTATGCCTATCCTATGGCCAGGCTGGCTGAGCACAGCAAGGAAGTCCCTGGTTCCACAGAGCACACCCCTCTTTCCCTCTCGGTTACAGGAGTCTCTAGAGAGGTGGAGACCCCCACGCCAAGCTCTGCAGACCACTATGCATACCCGCTGCATGCGCGCGTGAGACTGCAGGGTAACGGTTCTGATCCACTAGTGGCACTGAAGGGTCAAGCGCACGGATGGCAAAGGAGAGAGCTAGGTTTGCACCATGGGGATGCAAACATACTGATCTATAAGGGAAAGAGTCCAGAACCATCCACAATCAAGGGTGATTCCCGATACCATCCTTGGGCCTCCACAGGCATGCATACTCAAGTGCATTCGTATGAACACCCACACACATATGCATATCCACTCGCGTGTAAATATGCGCACCCGCGCAGACACACACAGATGGAAATCAATGCCTGAATAAATGGATGACTGTGAATAAATGAGGATGAGGAGTCAAATCCCCCATCCACACAGAATTCCAAACAATGCAGACACGGCCCTCAGGAGGCAGTGTGCACCCCCCCACTGCCTGCTGCACAGACACTTCCTTCCAAAGACTGTGTGAGCAGGATGCAAGGGATCGGCTCTGCACCCACAGCGGTGGGTCACTCTGAAAGAAGGGGCCCAGACAACCAGAAGGCTGCGGGCCTCCCCACCCCATCACCAGGCTCACCAGGAGAAAAACAACCAAATCCCAAGTGTGTAAACACAGACCAGCACAGGGTCCACCGAGCTCCTGGAGGCCGGGGTCAAATGAAGTAAGACGTCCGAGTCAGTCAAGAGCAGCCTGAGGAGACATGACAGTGGGGTGTCACATCGGACCTGGACGGGGTGCCGAGGCAGAAAAGACATTAGGCAAAACCTAGGCAACCAGGCCAGCGAGTCAGTTTCCGGGGGGTAAAGGTGCCAACCTGGCCACCCGAGTTCAAGCCACAGAACCTATGGAAAGGTGCAAGGAGAGAATCAAAAACTTTTCATGGTGTCCTTTCACCCCACGTGCACACATGGTGACCACGTGCACACACACACAAATAAATAAAGGAAGTCTTTTTAAGCAAGGGACTTTGTTTCTAACCACTTATCGACACTGACTGCGTGAACGTCAAGCGAGTCACACTAGTTTAACGCGCTAGAGATGAAACAGATGCTGTCGCCGGGGCTCTTAGGAGGGTCACTACATGACCACCACCAGCCGGAGCTGGGTCCGCGGTAGCTGCGGATCGCTGACACTGCCACAGGTAGCGTGACTCAGGTACAGGAAGCATCCAGAACAGGCAAAAGCAGAGATAGACTAGGAGGGTGGGGACCGCGAGCCCGAGAAAGAGGCGCCCAGGCGCCCGATCCATCCTGGACACATCCTCAGACTAGAGACCATGATCCTGGGCCGGCGAGAGGCTCAATGGGGAAAGCGTTTGCACACAAGCTGATGGCCTGAGTTTGAGCCTCAGAACCAATAAATGGTGGCTCGAAATCTCGGAAGTCCTACAGCAGGATGGGGGGCAGAGACTGGAGAACAGCCCACGAACTGGAGAAGCCAGCACCCTGAAGCCTCAGTGCAGCGGAGAGACTGGAGGGACCCTGCCAGCAGGGTGGGGGGGAACCAGCGCCTGAGAGGTGCCCCTCCACACACCATGACACGCCTGCGCTCACCCGCCATCGCCATACACACTCCTAAAAACAAAGACTAGCACTGTACTGCCAGGCAGTGAATTATATCCACAAAAGAGTGGGAAATATGGTCTATAAATTTCATCTCTGTGATATTTCAAAAACAAGACAATGTCTCCGAGACCGGCCCCCTTCCTCAGACAAAGCACCTGGCCCCCCCAACCAGCTCAGCTGTGGGTGGGTTCTCAGGGCGAGCTGCAGACTAGCACTGTGAGAACAGAACTGCAGATCATTGCATGCCAGGGGCACAAGGGAGGTGCTGGAGAGACCCAGACTTCAGAAACCCACTGTCCAGAAGGGTGGGGCACAGCAAACCAAGAAAGGAGACGGTGTTCCACAGGAAGAGGGAAGCGGGGCACGGGGGGGCACTCACGGGAGGCCAGTGAGCAGGGGACCTGGAAGTGGAGGGATGCCAGGCAGAGGGGTGAGCGAAGAGGGTGGGTACACCTGTCAGGGATGGCGCGCAGGTGGCCTGGGTCACAGCGTAACCCTCAGGGCTCCACGCCCCAACCTGGGTGCCCACCCCAGACCACTTGAGCCTCCACTCACAGGGTGGACAGGAGTGGCCTGCCCTGTTGGTTTCAGAGGCAGCCGGCGTCTCTCCTGAGCCCTCCCACTTGCAGCGCTAGGCAGCCGCCAGACATATCAGCTCCCCCCACATCCAGACCTGAGTTTGGAGGCGCATGGGGCCTGGGTGGAGACTCCCTCGTGTCCAACCCCCAAGGAACAAGTCAGTTGCCACTGAGCACATTGGGCCGGTGCTGTGCCTGCCTCGCCGGGTCTTCCCCGGGCCTCTGCCACCGTGGCTGGTGACAGCGCTGTCTATCCCAGAAGTCATGGCGCCCAGACCCTCCTGCTGTCCCCTCAACGTGGGGCAGGATGGCCTCCCGGCGGCCAGCATCTCCTCCACGGATGTGGCAATCGGGCCTCTGAACCCAGCTGCCGAGGCCTTCCTCTGGGCAGGGCCAGCTGTGAGGCTCTGGCTTTTATTCTCTGGGTGGAGGCCTGGCTCACAGGTGGCTGAACGGAGGCCCCCAGAATACAGCACAAGACAAAGACATGTTCTGCCTGACCACCTATGCACGAGGTGTCACGTGAGCCTGACCACCTGTGCACGAGGTGTCACGTGAGCCTGACCACCTGTGCACGAGGTGCCACGTGAGCCTGACCACCTGTGCACGAGGTGCCACGTGAGCCTGACCACCTGTGCACGAGGTGCCACGTGAGCCTGACCACCTGTGCACGAGGTGTCACGTGAGCCTGACCACCTGTGCACGAGGTGTCACATGAGCCTGACCACCTGTGCACGAGGTGCCACATCCACCTGACCACCTGTGCACGAGGTGCCACATCCGCCTGACCACCTGTGCACGAGGTGTCACGTGAGCCTGACCACCTGTGCATGAGGTGCCACATCCACCTGACCACCTGTGCACGAGGTGTCACGTGAGCCTGCACTGTTGCCGATAAATACGTTACAAAGCAGCCTAAAGCCGCAAAGCGTTCTTCTCTTACACCTGTCTGGTTACAGTCGCTGGTCCTGCTTGGCAGCAGAGTACGCACCATCACCAAGGGGCCGAGGGAACTGGACACCCGTGTCCACACAACAGCTAAGCGAGGGACGATCCTTCCTTGCCAGACCAGCATGTCTGGCAACCAGTTTCCTCCGTGTTATTCACCTGCCTGGGGCCTAGTCCCACCCACCATAGGCTAGGCCTTCCCCATCAGCTAGACAATCTCCTGCAGGTTTGCTCTGGGCTTAACCCAACCCTTCACTTTTTTCTTTTATTTTTATTTTTACTTTTAAGTATTTTGTTGCACAGGTAACCTAGGGTCACTATAGAAAAACTACAAGATAGAAATGACTAAGGGAGAAAAAAAAGGAAGAAGAATAACATTCCCTCATAATTCTGCCACCCAGATCTACCACTGTTAATATCTGAGTATATTCCCCCAAGAACAAAGGAAATGGATTTAAAATGCATTACATTAGCAGCGTCTCCAGGGCAAGCTCCAAAGGAAACCCCATCCACTCAGGTTCCCCTGCAGGGAAGAAGGCTGTGAAATTGGACCCTGTGAGTGCAGCAGGCTGTGGTGTGTGTGTGTGTGTGTGTGTGTGTGTGTGTGTGTGTGTGTGTGTGTGCGCGCGCGCGCGCTCCTGCACGCCTGTTTTCCTGCATGTGCACACACGTGTGCCTGCCTAGTGCTTCTCCACCCAGATGGAGACAGCCTCTGCGTCCTAGCAGATAGCCAAGTTGGCAGGAAATTTATTACAACCTGAGTACAGAGTGGTTTTTTTTTCAAATGAGGGGCCGGAAGCTGTGGCTCCAGGTGGCAGAAATGGCTCGCCCTCTGGTTCAGTTCAAGTTCCTCCAGGCAGGGAAAGGTTGATTAAGTTTAATTCAATCCATTTGGCCTTCTAAGCCGCCTGCTGAGCTCGGGTCCCTGCGTGCTTGCAGGGCCCTTTCATCATAACTTGACTTAGAAACGGCTTGTGAGCAGCGATCCTGCCTCGCTCTAAGGTCAGCCTGAGAGAGGGGCGCTCACCTGCCTTCCTCCCCTGCATCTGCCTCCCAGTGCCAGCCCAGTCTCTGGCAGGAGGCGTTTGTCAGACATGTTTGAAAAGAACTAACTGCAGGATGCAGGGTATTCACAAGATAGTTGCTAAGGGCACCCATAATTTTTATCTGAAAGGAACCAGGAGGTAATCAGTCCACAGTACTTTCTCTTTTCTTTCTCTCTGCTGCATATTCCTTCCCTTCTTCCCTCCCTCCCTCCCTCCCTCCCTCCCTTCCTTTTTTTGAAACTTGTTCTTACACTGTAGCCCAGGCTAGCCTAGAACTCACTGTGAAGCCCAGACTGTCCCCTGGTAAAGATCAAAAATGAGCATTGCAAATTCAGCAGTGACGCGTCGCCCTCTGGCACAGGTGTATCCCCCTGGGAGAATCTCTTCGCTTCCAACATATGACAGAAATGTGATCATGTGACACCCTCTCCATCTTCAGATGAGAGGACTGTAGTTGGGTTGGGTCTAGGAACAAACAGGGCTCTCCCAGCAGTCTCTCTGCTCAGTGACATAGACTCACTGTGAAATGGCCCATGCTGGAGTGTAACTCGGGGTCCCAGGGCTCAGTGGCCCACTAGACTGTCTCAGGACATTGTCCTAGCACCAGATAGCACTAGAAAGGATACCTGGGTGGTGAGGGGGAGACGGGGCCTTCCTTTCTTCTTAAGCTCAGATGAAAGTAAGGACATGCTTCTCTAGGAAAGCGGGGGGGGGGGGGGGGGCTGAAGCTGAAATTGCAATTGTAGGAAGGTCAAGGTTTCAAATGATACTCCAGGACCTCGACATTATGAGGTGAGAGAAATTTGTTCCCTGCAACTCCCCTGCCAGTTTCCTGTTGGACCCTTGTTACCTTGCATGACAAAGAGGGGCTCGTTGCTTGGGGCTCTCACAATAATAATATCTCTCCCCCCTTAGCACATATACTCCAACACTGCAAAGATGTCTCCCTCTCTAAACCTTATGGCTTTAGCAACCAAGTCTTTTGTACCGACAGTCGCAATCAACTGGGTACTTTCTGAGCTGGGTGTGGTGGAACGGGCCTGCGATCCCAGCACTTGGGAAGTAGGAGCAAGAAGGCCAGGTATTCAAGGTCACCCTCAGCTACATAGGGACTTGCAGGCCAGCCTGGGCTTCGGGAGACCCTGACTCAAAACTAATTGAAAATAAGGCACTTTCTAAAGACACCATCTGCGTTTTGTGGGCTATACGACTAGAAATTGCTTCCATCCTGCTTCCAGCACAGCCAATATCTTCTGTCTGTCTTTCTTGGAGCACTTACCCATAGAATCAGATATATATATATATATATATATATATATATATATATATATATACTGCTTCTGAGTTAGACTGTCCCTTGGCTTAATTTTATGGAGAATTCTAAGATTCTGAGAGGTGAAGTAACTTCTCCAGAATCTCAAAGCAACTGGAGACAGAACCTGAGGAGCAGGGAAACAGGTGTGTGCTCTTTCCTACCACTGGCCTTTTAATTCCGGAACTTTCCAATTCTAAATTGCTGTGTGTATAGACCAGTAGCATGGATGTCACCTTGCTACTAGTTATAGTGCAAAACCTCAACCTTGTGGAAACAGAACCTGCATGTGAACAAGCTCCCCGTGGATTCATATGCAGCTCAGAACTGGAGAATCACTGGCCTAAAACTCTCATTTCCCCCTGGATCATTTCTTGCCATTAACCCATCCCTGAGAGCCTGTGCCTTTCTCAGGCTGAATTTAGCCTGATCTCATCACGGAATGTTCAAAGAGTCCTAGAGACATTAAATGCAACGGGAGAAAAGGTTTCTTTCCTGCTTTCTGCCAGCTCTCCCTTTTGCTTACTTAAAATGCTAAAAAGGAAGACTGCATTGGATGGAATCACCTTTGGGAGACAGGATAACCCACTACCACGAAACCTCTGGTAGAAAAGCTACATTAGGGACTTCAGTGTCATATTGGGTGGGGAAACATGGGGGAGGTATTTTGTAAATTACAATACAGTATGCAACTGCTTTTTTTTTTTTAATTAAAAGTGTGTGTGTGTGTGTGTGTGTGTGTGTGTGTGTGTGTGTGTGTGTGTACGTATGTGGGCATTGCACAAACACTTGTGTAGAAGTGGAGGACATCTTTCCAGTGTTCTTTATCTTTCCACTTTGCTTGTACCTGGGTGTCTTCACAGGTACTGGGAGAAGCAGGCTGACTGGTCCTTGGACTTCTTGTTTCTCAAGTCTGTCCCCCCCCCCCATTTCCCTTAGGTGCTCAGGGGTGACAGACGCTTATGCCATTGTGTCTGGCATTTACATGGGATCTGGGAATCTGAGCTCAGATGGTCAGGCTTGCCCGCTAGCGCTTCCCCCATTGAAACTATCTTCCTGACTGTTGAAGCTTGTCTGCCCATTGCTGATAAATTCACAGCCAAAGAGCTTAGGGGAACAAGGCAGGAGGGTAATTTTTCTTATGAATCTCAGTTATGCTTCTTAGTCTACTTTGGCAGGAGAGGTTCCTGACAATACCAGAAGCCAAGGGAACTGGTTACGCTATATCCGCAGGGATTGCTGCAAGAGGGGACACCTTACTTGCCAGACTACAAGCCTGTCTAAGGGTGCCGTTGTCTACCTTCCCAGGGAATTGTCCCCCAACTCTGGGCTGGGTCTTCCCATATCCATCAGACAATCTCCTTCAGGCTTGCTCAGTCTTGCCTGAACTACTGATTCGACATAGATGCACCCAGATCTCAGCCTTCAAATGTCAAGTTGACACCTATATTTCTAACAAGCACACCAACCCATAAGCATTTCTTTTTAGAATGAGATACTCCTCAGAAGCCTATTCCAGGTGCAAATGTTTCTTGGGACTAGGACATGACATTTAAGGTTTTTCCAATTATTCTCACAAGAACAGACATCCAAGGAGCTAGAAGAATGGTTACCAACTTTGCCTGTTCATAACTCAGGGAATTTGACTTAAAAATATAAAGCCTGGGCTTAGACTCTGGATTCTGTGAGGTAAACATCAGGATAGTCAGGGATGGCCAAAGAAATATTGAAGCACCCCCAGGTGATTCTAAAACAGAGTAAAGTTGGGAAACCACTAAGCTCAAAAGTTGCATATTTATGGACTGGAGAGATGGCTCATAGGTTAAGACTCTATCTTGAAAGCAGAAGGTCCTGAGTTCGGATCTCAGGCCCCAGGTGAAATCACCAGGCAGAAATGGCCATGGCCTGCACTTCCCACCCTGGTGGGCGGAGCCTGGGAAATCCCAGAGTGAAGCAAGAAGGAGGTAGAAGCAGTCCAGGATGATTCCCGAAGTCACCCTTGGGACTCCACAGAGTTGCATATGATATGTATTAAGTCCACCCTTTCTAATTTGTTTTTGACCACACTTCCCTTTCTCCCCCTCCCTTTTCTTCTTCCTCCCTCCATCCCTCCATCCCTTCCTTTCTTCCTTTCTTACTTCTCTCCTTTTTCCTTCCTCTTTTTTTTTTTTTGAGACTGTCTATGTAGCCCAGGCTGACTCAAACTTGATATGGCCTTGAATCCCTAATCCTCCTGCCTCTATCTCCCAGTTGCAGAGGTTGTACATATATGTGCCAAGAGACCTGCCTGGCTGTTCGTTTTTATGTTTTTGTATATTTTTTATGTATTTGCGTGGTTGTGTGTGTGTGTGTGTGTGTGTGTGTGTGTGTGTGTGTGTGCCTGTGTACATGCATTGGCAAACATGTAGAGGACAGAGAACAACTCTTGGGATTTGATTCTCTTCTTCTTCTGCCCTGTGGGTCCCAGGGGTGGAATTTATCGTTGGGCTTGGTGTGCAAACAAGATGAACTGAGCAATACCACAAGCCCTTAAGATCAACTCCTGAAAGCTGTTCTCTGACCCCCACATATGCTCTGTGGCATGTGTGTGAATGCGGAAGGAAGGAAGGAAGGAAGGAAGGAAGGAAGGAAGGAAGGAAGGAAGGAAGGAAGGAAGGAAGGAAGGAGGGAAGGAAGGAAGGAGGGAAGGAAGGAAGGAAGGAAGGAAGGGAAGGAGGGAAGGAAGGAAGGAAGGAAGGAAGGAGGGAAGGAAGGAAGGAATTCAGTTTTGAAATGGTTTCTAATGAAAGTGTCAATAGCTAAAATACCTTCAAATGCATTTTCCTCAGCCAGATGGCAATGCATGCTCTACCAGGTCTACAGTTTCCTACTGTTGAGGATATAAAAAAGTATATACTAGCATGGGTCACGTGATGGCCCCAGAACATCCACCTCCTCCTATTCCTTGGAGCCTGCGACTTTGTCACATCACATAGTGAAAGGACTTGGCAGGTGTAATAACGACTTTTCTCATTGCAGCACCAAAATGCCTGACAGAAGCCACTTAAAGAAGCTTATTTTGGTTCACAGTGGAGGGTGCAGTTTATCATGATGTGGAGGGCACGGAGGCAGGAGTGTGAGGCAGTTGGTCACATTATGTCTGCTCTCAGACTTTCTCTTTCCTTTCATTCATTCAGCCCATGGAATGATTCTGCTCACATTCAGGTAGTTCTTCCCACCTCTGTTAAATTTTTCTTGGAAACACTTCGGCTCCCCCCCCCCCAAGAAGTCTACTTCCTAGGTGATTCCACATCCAGCTGAATGGATGCTGCAGGTTAACCATTGCAGTAAGTGAACCTGAGGTTGGTAATTTTAAAACAGGACCCAGTCATCACCCGAGAGGCCTTACACACAGCACTCCGGGCTGGAGGCAGGAGAGAGATCGAGGAGGCAGCAAAAGTCACAGATTTGAAGGGGAAGAAGCTCCTGCCTGTGGCTAGAGGGAACCACGTGCAGAGCATTAGGGTGCAGAGAGGTAGCTTTGGGGTCCAGAGCACTGCCCACTTCCCGTGGGGCCCTGGATGATGGCACCGAGGAGAGAAGGACCCAGAATGTAAGGAACTGAGTTTGCCTAACAAGTCCAAAGAGCTCATGAGTGTGTCTCCCCTCCCCATCCTACCCCCCACCCCCGGGATCACCAAAAAGGTCCACTGCCCTGTTGACCCCTTGATGCTGACCCCTTGTGAAGTCCAAGGCACCGTAAAC
This sequence comes from Typhlomys cinereus, assembly GCA_023101885.1. Classification (NCBI taxonomy): domain Eukaryota; kingdom Metazoa; phylum Chordata; class Mammalia; order Rodentia; family Platacanthomyidae; genus Typhlomys; species Typhlomys cinereus. The sequence continues at coordinate 4,121,055 of JALPQD010000182.1, read as the reverse complement.
AGCCAAGGGATTTCAGATCAACAGTGGTGCAGGGTACCTAAGCCCTAGTTCTTTCTCAAGGTTGGGGTCATTTTTACCTGTGCGGTAGGGAGCTAATATAAATAGAGATGTGCACAATATGTATTGGGTTTTTCAGGACTTTCCTCCCATTGCTAGGCAGATGCCGCATGATGCTATTTGTCACTTTCCACTTATCCCGCTGAAGCAATCAGTCTCCATCGGAGAGCCTCTCTGTGGCTCATTGTTTCTGAAGCTCTAGGAAACACACTCTTTCAGGAGCCTGGCGTCTGGCTGGAGGAAGACTGAGTGCCTGCGGGTTGCTGCGGAGCACTAATCAATACTTACCATTAGGACAACAACTCCGTGCATCACTGAACTTTGACCTCAGTGCCCCCGAGCAGTCCCAAGATGCCAATTGATGTGCAGACTCCATACATATTCCACGAAAGCAATGTCCTTTTCATAGACTTCCCTGAATTAAATTTTTGAGACTTTGGCAATGACAAAATGATGCTGCTAATGTGCTGTCGAGCCTGGGGTATTTGGAAAGGGCTGCTGGGATGGAGTACGGGTGCCTATGCCTTTAAGCAAGCAAGATCTTTCTGGTGGATTCTGCATTTGGAAGCTAACTACATGTTCCTGTTCTCTGCACAAATGGGTAATAAAGGATAAAATGTCCTCTAAGCCAGGGACAAAATAAGCACGTGTGTGCAGGTTCAAGGCACGAAAGCAAGCAGACTGTCCCCTTCCTAGAAATCAGAGGATAGGTCTAGAAGAATTTTAATTGCATTTCTTTTTTTTCTTCCTTCTCTCTCTTTCTTTGTTTCTCTCTCTTTCTTTTTCTTCCTCCCTCCCTCCCTCCCTCCCTCCCTCCCTCCCTCCCTCCTTTCCTTCCTTCCGGGTGTGTAAGAGGACACTGTGCCTAGCCTATGGAGACCTAAGAGTGATGTCAAGAATCATCCTGGATCACTCTGTCTTCTTATTTCTTTGCTCCTGGCTGTCCCAGGCTCCACCCTCCAGGACCAGAATTGCAGGCTACCACCACATCTGCTTAGCATTTTTATGTGGGATCTGGGAATCCAAACTCTGATCCTTTAGTTACGTGGCAAAGGCTTTAACCCTGAGCTATCTCCCCAACTCCTGCCTCCACTTTCTGAGTGCTGGGGTTACAGGTGTGTGCTACCATGTCTGGTTTATGCAGTGCTGGAGATCAATGCTAGGCAGACACTCTACCAACTGAACTACATCTCCAGCCCTCAAGCACGAATATTTCTAATAATGTCAGCCACAGGTTATCAAGAGGACTAAGCTGGGCTGATTTCTGGGTTCTTTCTTCCTACATGAGCTAAGTCAATAATGACAATCTTTTACTGCTTGGTTTCCATAGGGGCAAGCATGGAATCATGGGCCTCATAATGTTATTATTGCATTTATCCTGTGAGGAGACTGACTCAGAGAGGCAAAGTAGCTTGTCCAAGGACATGCAGTCCTGAAGTACTGTCACTGGTTCTAGGACTGGATCAGGACTCCTTCTTCCAGTGTCATGGTGAAGTCGGAATCCCAACTGAAACACTAGGTTAGGAGGACAGACGCTGGGTGAATCAGTCCTGGTTTTGTGGAACTCCACAAAATTGTGACTTTGGTCTTTCATGGTTCTGAGATTTTCTCTTCTTATAGCGCCTCTTAATCGAATCTTTCCAGGCTGAGCTGTGGGATTTAAGTAATTCATCAGCACAAGGATTCTCAGTATTTCCCTCCTCTCCCTTTAGGCTGGGTGTGAATATATATCTGTTTCTAACCACTGGGAAATAGACTGAAAATCCCAGGGTTATGTTCATTCAGGGAGTTTGTGCATTGCCTGCAGATATCTACAAGTAATATTGGTCAGGGCATACCTAGACAGTAATGTGTAGTAGTTAAAAACTCAGCCTGGCAAAGTGGGTGAAGACACTTACTCACAAGCCTGGCTGGCAATCTGAGTTATCCCTGGATCCCACATGGTGGATGAGATATGACCAACTTGGGAAGGTTGTCCTATGACCTCCCAGTGAGGGCTGGAGCTACAGTGGGCAGTGTTCACTCACCAAGTGGACCTTAGCATAGGCTGGGGTGCTCAGGGGAAGAGTCACTGTGTTCTCATCTGCCTCTTAGGGTTCTGTGGTGACCTGTGGGCCAAAGACAGCCTCATGTGGACCTGGCATTGTTGTGAGTTACTCAGATAACTTTTCCTGTCAATTTAGACTTAGGATAGTTCTATTTACGGTTCATGGCTCTTATCTCTGCTTTGGTAGAAGAACTCAAATTCTGTAAGACGTTATCAAGGTTGAGAGAGGTTCACATTGGTCCCTGGAACTGGGTTTTCCCATATGTTGGCAAGAAGGTTTCCTCTCTCCTCACCACATCCACATCTCCAGTTCCCCCTACGGTGGGGTAATCTTAGGAACAAATGGAACTGGAACTTGGTGTGGCAAAACAAGTCTGTGACCACATCTAGAGAAGACTGACATTAGTCTTGGCTGGTTAAGCTTGGAGCTTTTTCTAAGGAACTAAAGTCCACCCAACCCACACAGCTGGATAGTTAGGGCTGAGGGATTTTGGAGTATGTATGGCATCTTTACTTTGATTTCCAGGTACTATTAAAATGCCTTTCCAATATGCTACCACAATTTGAATTATGTATGCAAAAATATATTTGGAATATATGTTTGGAACATATTTGGAGTAGAATTAGAAATTTTAAAGAGACAGAAAAGAATTCTGAGTTCCCAAATCTTTTCATTTCGTCCCTAATCTCCAAGTGGTGATTGAACATCCAGGAATGCACTCAGCACCTGCAGATATCTACATGTGAGAGTGACTAGGGCATACCTAGACGGTAATGTGCGGGAGTTAAGTACTCAGCCTGGGGCAGGTGAGATGGCTCAGTGGGTAAAGGTGACTGCATGCAAACCTGGCCGGTGGCCTGAGCTCTATCCCTGAAGTCCACATGGTAGAAAGAGAGAACCAACTGGGAATAGGTGTCATCTGACCTCCACATGTGGCATAATCTCTCTCTCTCTCTCGCACACACACACACACACACACACTTTTTCAAAACAAAATATTTAAAAATATATATGTGAAAAATATATATGGAGATAGCTCAGGGTAGATCCAAGTCTTGTCTCTGTCCATTACTGCCTCTAACTTCATGCAAATTTTCTTAAACACTATGTGGCAGTCAGTCATCAATGCCAACTTCACAACTGAAGGCTGAGTCTTTGAGCATAAGCTTCAAATAGTTATTTAATTAGGAAAGCCCTGAGCAAGACTATGAAAGAATGTCTAATTGATGTGGGAAGATCCAAACCATGGTGGGTGGGACCAGCCCTGGGATGTGGATTAGATGGAGGGAGCTGGTTTCGTGTTTTTGGCATGCAGGCAAGCTGGTAAGAGAGAAAGTATGTGCCTTTCTCTGCTCTACCTGTGGTTATGTTGTGGCCAGTTTCCTTGCCTTTGATGTTCATGTGAATCTCTTGCCATGCTGATGGGCGTAACCAAGAATCGTAGGCTGGCATAAACCCCTTGTTCCCCTAAGTTTGTTTGGTCCTTTATTCAGTTCAGCAATGGGAAGATGAAACTCACACATCTGGTACCAGAACAGTGGGGTGTTGCTCAGAAGCGATCACTCATTTGGAACCTCCTTTTCCTCCTCTGTGAAACACAGCAAGTTCTTGCCTAGTAAACCTTGTCATGCGGTGCTGGGAGCAGCTAGCTGCATGCAGGATACTCCACATGCAGCCTAGCTTAGCTCGAGCTCTTCTGCCACTTCTCCAGATGTGAGTTTTGCTTCCAGCTGGGACCTCATCATCCTCCTTAGTCAGAAAGTCCCTCTTTCCTGAATCAGGTTAGCTCACTGTCCACCATATCTTGTCCTTCTGACTGCTGGTGACCATGGTGGACTTGTGTCCTGTGAGCATACGCAATCATCTCATGCTCCAGGATCCTGGCATGCGCTGTCCGACCAGCGAGCCTATTCGCTGGGGTGTGGTAAGGAAGGCCTGCCCTTGCATTCCTTCTGGTTGTAGATTTGTATGGGAAAGTGACATACTGGAGACAGAGGCCACTGATGTGGACAGCCTATGTCTTTCCGATTGCTTCTACCTCCAGGGTCAAGAGTCAACAATTCAGGTACTTCTTTCCCTGTATGCAGGTGGGAGGACATAGTCAATGTGACAAGGCTGTCCGTCTGGGGTAAGATGCTACTTGACTAGATAATCTCTCTGGCAAATGGGAGCCCTTCCAGAATTGTGCCCTTGAAGGTTCCCTGAGCTAATAGGTGGGAAGGGTTGGGCACTCAGTAAGTAGTTCATCACCAGGACTGTCACCATGATTATTACCTGCCTCTTGGTGCTACTGAAGAGCCTCTGGCCTCTTAGCCCTTTGTAGGGCAGTTGACAGATGGTGTAATGCTTCTCTTGTGGATTTCAACACTAGACACCAGTTCTTTTCATGACTTTTCAGGAGTTTCTCATTGTGTAAGACACCTGCTCTGGCCCAATGTGGCAGGCCCTGGGTGGCTGAACCAACTACAGGCCCCTCACCTCACCTTTTTCTTATTTTGTGCTGGGGATTGATCTGGGAGCTCAACACATGCATGCTAGACAAAGTTGTGCCACTGAGTATATCCTGATCATTTTTACACTTTCTTTTTTTCTTTCTTTCTTTTTCTTTCTTTCTTTCTTTCTTTCTTTCTTTCTTTCTTTCTTTCTTTCTTTCTCTCTTTCTTTCTTTCTCTTTCTTTCTTTGTTTCTCTTTCTTTTTCTTTTCTTTCTCTCTCTCTTTCTCTTTCTCTCTTTTTCTTTTTCTTTCTCTTTGTCTTTCTCTTTTTCTCTTTCTCTCTTTCTTTTTTCCTTTCCTCATATATCTCAGGCTGCTTTTGAACTTGCTAAGTAGACAAGGATGACTTTGGACTTCTGATATTTCCCTCCCCACCTCATGATAGCTGAGATTACAAGCATGTGCCACCACATCCAGTTATCATTTGTTTTTTCAGTAAGTTGTCAGGCTGTTCTTCAACTTGCGACTTTCACAGGCCCTGAGCTGGCCATTTCTTCTCTTGGCCTCCTGAGTAACTGCTATTACAGACCTCAGCCGCCAAGCCCATGCCCTCCTTTTCCTCCTACACAGAGCAGGTAGCCATGGGCCTAGCCCTGGGGAGGAATCATGCTCTGTGCAGGCCACTTGGGACTGTCCTATTTACCTTTCCCTTAAATTGGCCTAAAGGAGGACATGTGAATGTGGTCTGGCTAATGAGGGGAAGTGTCCCAGGGAAGGAAGAGGAGCATGACGGGAGCCACATTTTGATACTTGCCCTCTTCTTTCCTGCCCTAGGCACTGTCACCACCTGAGTGATGCTTGGAGCCACAGCTGCTGTTTTGTGATCATGAGGATGAGTACGGGAACAAAAATGAATATGTTTAAGTTTGTGTAACAGAGAAATAAGAGAGAATACAGATTCTTTGTGTGTGTGTGTGTGTGTGTGTATGTGTGTGTGTGTGTGTGTGTGTGACAGGTGACATCAGGAACCATCCTGGATTGTTGGACTGCTCTTTACTGCTTTGCTCTGGGATTTCCCAGGCTCTGCTTTCCAGGGCCAGAATCACAGGCCACCTCTCTATCCACCTGGCATTTTTACATGGGATCTGGGGATCTGAAGGCTTTGTGCTTGTGAAGCAAAGATTTTTAACCCCTGAGCCATCTCCCCAGCACAGAATCCAGATTCTTAAAGCTCTTTTTAAGCTGTCAGATAACTGTGAGAATACTTGTTGAGGTGCAGCAAACGCCCTTAGCATTTGGGCTCTCATGGGTCTCCTGTTCTGTTACTTAGTTGCTCGAGTCCATTTCAGATGCCCAGTCTGGAACATGACCACTATTCAGATTCTGTCTCCTTATAAAGACATTTTCCCCCATGTTTCTCCTGTACATTTGGGAAGCCAGTGTCTTTAAAGAGATTCCACCCTAGCATAGTGAAACTGCTCTCGAAAAGGTCATGCATTGCCATTGGATTTTTGCATCCTATTACTGGACGGTTTGATCATGTCTTTTTTGGGGGGGGAAGGGGGGGAATTGAACCCAGGGTTTCAGGAATGTTAGACAAGCACTAAACTATTACATTATCTACTGTATTTTATTTTGAGGTCAACATCTCACTAATTTGAATTCCTGCTTCAGTTTTCTCTTAGCTGGGATTATGGGACTGAGACAGTCCCATAAAACATATTCATTTTTGTTCCCGTACTCATCCTCATGATCACAAAACAACAGCTGTGGCTCCAAGCATCACATACTCAGGTGGTGATAGTGCCTAGGGCAGGGAAGAAGAGGGTACCACAGTTCCCAATCTGGTTCTTATTTCATGTTTGGTTTGGTGTGTGTGTGTGTGTGTGTGTGTGTGTGTGTGTGTGTGTGTGTGTGTGTGGAGAGAGAGAGAGATAGAGATAGAGAGACAGAGACAAAGAGAGACAGAGAGAGAGAGAGAGAGAATTTCAGGTGCTGTTCTTCAAGTGTCTTCCTTCCTTCCTTCCTTCCTTCCTTCCTTCCTTCCTTCCTTCCTTCCTTCCTTCCTTCCTTCCTTCCTTCCTTCCTTCCTTCCTTCCTTCCCTCTCTCTCTCTCTTTCTCTTTCTCCCTCCTTCCCTCCCTTCTTCCTTTCTTTTGTCCTGACACTGGATCTCTTTCACTGCTCTGGCGCTCACCAAGTAGGCTAGGCAGACTGGTCAGCAAACCCCAGAGATATGCTTATCTCCACCTCCCTAGCTCCGATACTATGAAACTACAAGACATGCCTTCACATCGTGTGTGTGTGTGTGTGTGTGTGTGTGTGTGTGTGTGTGTGTGTGTGTGTTTGCAAGGCAAGCACTTTATAGAATGAACTATCACCCCAGCCCTGTTTTCATTTGTTTGAGTCTAGCTATGTGCCTCAGGTTGGCCTCTGGAGCGCAAGGTAATCAATCTTCTTGCCTCAGCCTCCCAGGTGCTGGGATTATGGGCTCCCACAGCTTGTCGTTCTTAATGTAAACTCCTCCCTGATGAGCAAACAGACTGGCCTTCCTGCCTGTTCCTTGTCCTTCTGCCCCTAACCATGTACGAACCCCAATCTTCTGCCCTTCACCTTCCTTTTCCTGCATGGTGCCTTCCTGTCTAAGGCTTTGGTGACAGTCTGTGGGCACCAGTGACCTTGAAATCACTCCCCTTTCAAAGTGGATCTTGCTTTGGAATAAATCCATGGCCACTTGCAAGTCCTCATAGGTCCTGAACTGAATTGTATCCCCTACTGTAATAATGACGTGTCTACACCCCTGTCCCCCCATCCCCTTTCAGAGTCCTCCTAGGCTATTCCTTCTTTTCCAGAATCCAGTTAGTCACCACACATGAAGTCTCTCTCCTCTGGAGTCTGTTGTAGCTTTCCCATGCTCCCTGCCAGGGCCTTCATTGATCAGTTCTCCACGGTGCCACTTTCTATTGCAGCCTGTCTCTCCTCCTAGCTGCCCGCTAGATGCTAGAGTGGATTCACTGAACTCAAAAGGAACCACGTCCATAAGACCTCCACCAGGGAAGAGGTGCGCACAAGCGTGTGTGTGTGTGTGTGTGTGTGTGTGTGTGTGTGTGTGTGTGTAGGTGGGTGTGTGGTTTGGATGTCACACTTCTGCATAAACATACTCCTCCCATCACAGTGCAAAGTCCCTCTGGCGGCTCCCGTGCAAACTGGTGTTTGTCTTTCACTCCTGCAGCTCACCACACCTATCCCTGCATCCGAGGCTCCAGGCTGGATGCCAGATGGCACATCTCACCGTTCGGACCTGGCGCGTCCCAGGCTCCAGATCACACTGCACTTCCCCCAAGTATGTCCTAGAGCCTCGCTCCAGACCTGAGGTTCCCAGCTGCGAGGTGCTGGAGACCTTTAGGTTTGCCATAGGGGCCAACCTGTGTCTTCCGAATGTTAGCAGCAGCCCTGGCCCATCCTCTTCAATGCCAGGACCGCCTTGCTCTCCCTCCCCCTCTCACATTGGAGCACCCCCCAAAAAATGTCTACACTGCCAGCTGTCCCCTGGGGAAGAGAATGACGCATCACCTCGGAGCTCCCTGGCCATTCTCTCTCACACATGAGGCCACTGCAGGAATAACTGGTCCGTTAAGTCTTTTGTGTCTTTGGCCTCAGACAGCCTGCTATCTCAATCTAGAGTGGGCTTCATTCCTAGAGCCCACCTCGCCTGTCCTTTCTAGTGCTGTCTTCTGAGTACCCCACAAAGAAGCTCAACAGGTGGGTGCAGAGTGAAGGAATCCTTGTTCCCACTCCATGTTGCTTTCTCTGGGAAACCTTTTGTTTTGTCCTTGAGACAAGGTCCAGGCTGGCCTCCATTTCCCTATTTCTGCTCTTCTGTCTCCACCTCCTGAGTGCAGGGATTCCGGGTATGGGCTAGCATGCTCTTATTTATGCTGCACTAGGGTACAATCCAAGGCTTTTGGACATGCTAGACAGGCACTGCACTGACTGAGCTGTGTGCAAACTGCTCTGTGAAACTTTCACTGTGTCTTAGTTATGATTTTGAACCATCTCTTTACCCAGTAATATTCTGCACGTGACTTGACTTGCCAGCTCTCAGTGCGTTGTATATCAGTGTCAATCAAGACATTATGTTAATAAATACTTGTGGGATAAAATCATGCTTACTCTATCTTGAAGCCGCTTTCTGGATTCAGAAGAACCAGGTCTAGGCCTGTGCCCTGGAATCGTGTGGACTGATTGGTCTCTGTATTGCCATGCCTGCAGGGCTCTGTATTCTCTCAGCCAACCAACTGTACCCATCCACTTAAGAAGAGGTTGTCACTCAGAGAGAGTGACATTCAGAGCCTGATTCCTTTCGGTGTGTCTTATAGCACTGAGCGCTCATTGTGACACAGACTCCTGTGATGTGTTAAAAACGAGGTGATGGGAAACCCCTTCTTCTGCGACCTACCACCTAAGAAATGGGAATGCAAGAGACACGGTAGACTCCAGGGTGGCAGAGAGCACAGAAGTGCGCATGTTCGGGAGAAGGGCTCAGCGTGCAGAAGAGAGCTGGGTGGCTTTATGCACGGCGGGAGCTAAAATGCATCCTTTACTCCCAGAGGTGTGGAGAAGAGGATGCTGGAGTTCATACTTAGGTTTGGCATCCAACCCCCTGGATAAATACCAGAGTAGGGAACTGGTAACTGGTTTGAGGTCAGCTCCATTTGAATAGTCAGGCAAGGTGTAGACACGCACCTTTGAACTGTGCATGTTGCAATCCAGATGTTTGACAAAGGTCACTGAGAGAGAGAGAGAGAGAGAGAGAGAGAGAGAGAGAGAGAGAGAGAGAGAAATACTGTCCTCTTCTCGCATCTTCCACCAGGAGCCCTGGACAGTAGATCTGGCCACAAGCCCATTTTCCTCACCAGTCAGGAAACAGTAGCAGCTGCAGTTGCTGCAAGGGCTGAAGGATCAGCCGCTGGGGATCTGAGAGAGTTAGGAGGGGGCAGGGCAGCAGGAAGCAGGACGTGAAATAGACCGTACTTAGGCACCGCCCACATTTGGATTACTCAGAGACCTGCTGCAAGCGAACAACATTAGGCTTCTAATGACAGCCCTGACCAATACGATCCATATGACCAAATCAGGCTCCAAAACAACCGTCACCATCTATTAAATGAGGACTTGCCAGATTCCACAAGTCCTTCTAAAGTTTTCTTTAGCTCCATACTTTGTCTACAGTGCATGCAGAATTACAGGGGTTCAAACTTTCTGAGTTTAATGCCAAGCACATATGTTGTTTGGATTTTGTTTTGTTTGTTTGTTTTTTATTTTTGCAAAATATGTCAAGGCAAAAAAAAAAAAAGAACCACATAGCAATAAAACACTAGTGTAAACAGAAACCCTCCCCAGAGGATAGAACATATTCCTAAGGATGGAAAACAAGCAACCTTTGCTTTGTCCAGACAATAAGTGAAAAAAATGATGAGGACCCATTTCACTCACAAACTGTGGAACCCCACTGGGTACTGCATTCCAAGTGAGTATTTCTTCTTTTCTTTTTTCTCAAGACAGGGCCTTCTGTATCCCAGGCCTGCCTTTAAACTCACTATGCAGCAGTCCTTTTTACCACAAACAAGGGTGATGAAGTAGGAAGCTAGAAAGAGACTGGGTTGGTTGGTTTGCTTGCCTGCCTCTTTATTCATTTATTTTGAGATAAGGTCTTGCTTGGGTGGTTTGCCTGGAACTCATGATATAGACCAAGCTGGCCTTAAACTTGAAACAATCCTCCTGCCTCCAGTCTTCCAACAGCGGGGGTCACAGATATGCACCACCACGCTTGGTTTAAATAGAAATCTATCTCTTTCTGTCTCTCTATCTCTGTGTGTCTCTCTGTGTATCGGTTTCTCGGTTTCTGTCTCTCTTTCTTCCTGTCTCATCTCACTTAGCCCAAATGGTCTCAAACTTACTATGCAGCCAAAGATTATCTTGAACTTCCAATTCCCTGTCTCTACCTCCCAAGTGATGGGATTACAAGTATGTCCCATTATGCTCTGCTGGTGTAGTGTTGGGGATTAAACCCAGAGCCTCATGCATGCTAGACAAGCATTCTACACTTTACCTACACTCCAACCCCCAAATGAGTTTCTGGGGGCATGATTCTGCAGAACAGTTCAGAACACAAGTGCTGCTGGCATATTGCTGGGAGTCAGGCAACTTGGACTTGGGTCCAGCCTACTGACTCCCTTCTTCCTGGCTTCCCAGTCCAGCACTGTAGTCAAATGCTCTGGTCAGGGAATCAGTAACCTTTTCATTCATTACTTACTACAGAGGGTATTGTTCAATGTCCTTCTGTCCCGACCCCTGTTCAGCAATGAGGGGGTCTTTCTCACATCATACCATCAGTGGTGCCCCATCCTGAGCATCCGCAGCCTCCTCTTCTGGGTGTCTGCAGTCTCCCCTCCTCCATCTGGACCCTCCTCCTGGATAGTGCTCTTTTCCTTCAACAGTCCCAGGGTGACTGCTGGGGAATGTGTGATTGCATGGGGGTTTTGTGCTCTTCCCGGCACCCCCTGGATGGCAGGCTTGTTGGCTCTGTTCTACAGATAAGGGCGCCCAGGTTGTGAGTGCTTTAGTGAGCTTCATTCAAAGTCACTTCACTGGTTAGGTAGCCAGATGGACGGATAATTCAGTCCAGGTTTCTCTGAATTCAAAGCCCCATTCTCAACCATTAAGCTAGGCTTTCTCAGGTAGCCCTTTGCATTTATGGACATGTTCTGTAGGGTCTGTGTGTTTGGCTCTTTTTCCTTCAATCTGCCGGGTTCCCTGCTAGCACTTAGCCACAAAACCTGTGCACTGTTGAATCTTCAGTCTGAATCTGTCCTCTTGTCCTTGTTTACAAACTGTCCCCACTTTCATGTGTCTGCCTGTGATGCACATTCCTGGAGATTGGCCAAACCTGTGATCCTTTAAGGACTGGGTGTGTTGTTCAGTTCTTCCAGAAAGACATGGAAGGGAAGAATTCTGGGAATGACTAGGGAAGGTGCCCCCTCATAAAAAAACACAGGATAGAGAGGCCCCTTTGTGCCCTGTGACGTTGCAGCTGTGACAACTGTCTGCTGCTCAGAGGATGACTGGTCTAAGGCTCTGCAGACAAGAGAAGGATGCAATGTGAGTTCATGATGGCCAGTTTATTAAATAATATGTCACTCATGGTTTGTATTTTTTTCTTTTGCAATTTGTCTCATCTTATCAGTTTGCTGTGATCACTGAAATCCTAAATGCTATATGAAGAATGCTGTGTGGTGTTGTATCTTCATTTCATACTTACAGCCTCATCATGCCAGGCAAGTGTTCTGCTGCTCCCCAGATCCCTAATCAAATTTATCATATCCATGCGCTGTGGTTCGAATGGGACATGTCCCCCAGAGGCTCTCATCTCTTGTGTCTGAGCACTTGGCCCCCAGGTATTTTCACTGTTTGCAGAAGCTTTCAAGGCGTGGAATCCTGATGCATGTACATCGCTGTGGGTGGATCTGGAGGTTTGCTAGCCTGGCCCAACTTTCTGTTCCATCTCTGCTTCCTGAGTGTGGATGCAGTGTGAGCTATTAGCCTCCTGCTTGTGCCACCATGTCTTCCATGCCATGATGCGTGCTCACTTTCTCACTGGAACTGTGAGCAAAATAACCCTTTTCTCCCTTAAGGAGTTAATGCCTGGGTGTTTTACCCCCCCTCCCCCCCATCAGTAACATCTTTTTTCATTGCTCTTAAAGAGACTTTTAGAACTCAATACAGACACCGCATCCTCCCCAACAATAACTGTGAATGGCCATTGTCTTCAAGATGGAATCCAACTTGTTGGCAAGGTTTGTGAGAGCATGTTTTGAAGCCAGGCTATTTGCCTGGCTCTCTCAACTTCCACTCCCCTCCACATACGCCATACTCCAGCATACAGATCCCTCTCAGTGCCAGGTAGCTGTGCCTGTGGGTCACTGCATCTTCAGGTCACTGCCCTGTGCCTGCTGTCAACTTGGGCTGCCCTGGCTAATGCACCTTCAGGGTGCCTCTGTTTGGTACCAACTTCTCTTTCACTGTATCTCCTTCTATTATAACCCAGCAACTTGGAGCTCATGCCAGAAGTATCTTTCCTTATTGTTGTCTTGATTTTACCGTGATTTCCTCCCTTAACCTCCCACTATCCTTACTTAGTCTCTGTGTGGAGATGGATGGTTACCTGGTCTTAGGGCATCTGTTCATCATACGTTGCCATACACACATCTCTGGTGTGTTTCTAGAAATCGCAAAGTGGCCTTGGTAGTGCCCCTCTGCCCCTTGGATGGAGCCTTGGGGAGTCTCTGCCAGCTGACCTTTAGCATCTGCATCGCTCCCCAGATTCCCAGCCCTGCTTTGAGTGCCACTGCTTTCTGAGGCCCTTCGTGGGGGCCTGCTCCTCCTGCTCCCTGCCTCAGGAATTCTCTCTCTTCTTCCTAGCACTCAGGGAGTCATTTTCTTTTCTGGAAAAAGCCCTCCTTCCCTTCCTTCTTTCCAACTTTTGTCCTTCCTGCTTTCTTTCTCTTCCCCTGTGGGGATGATCAGAGTTTTGCGTTATAGAACCCAAGAGGCAGAGACTGACATCATTTTTTTTTGGGGGGGGGGGACTACTGCTCTGTCACAGACAGAGAACAGAGGACAAGCTCAAGCTGCTGGGAAAATAGGAAATGTGGGAAATGCCAGGAGACAAAAGGTCACAGAGGTAGCAGCCATCACCCAGCTGTCACTCTCTGCTCACCTGTGGAAGTACCCATTGCCCAGGCCTGCCTGTTGCCTACTCTGTGCTTTATCCTGGGGACTGTCAGCCCCTGCTATCAGGCATGTAGTAGGGACCTCAAACATGTTTGCCAAAACTCCCGTAGAAGAAGGGAGAGGCCCCTAGTTCAGTGACCTTGGGTAAGACTTTACCTTGTCTATCTCCTGGTATGGTAGTACTGGGGAAGAGTCTGAAGAAGAGGGACAGGGTGTCCTGCAAAGTCCTAAGGTCGATGCCTTCTCCTCTTCTGGGGCACCTCAGTACAAGCTCAGTGGTACTAGGCTCGTGCCAGAACCCTCATTCACACATTCATACATCTTTGCTCGTGTTCCCTCCTCCCCTCTTTCCTCCCTCAGTTAATCACTTTTACGATTCTTGAGTTCCAGGACTTTGGTGTGTGATGACATTTACCAAGAACTTGAAATTCTGATTTGGCCACACCCTGGCTGCCTAGATGTGGAACGCACATTTCAGTCCATTGTTTTCTTGCCTGCACTGGAGCAGAGAACGAACAGGGGTGACTCGCTAGAACCAACAGAGCCCAGGCTTCAGGGTGCAGTTCCCAGTCCCATTACTTTCTGAATGTGTGACTCAGGGCAAATGACCTTCATGCCTTCCCACCTGCCTTAAGTTTCCTTATTCATGGCAAGGGCACCGTAGCAGAATCTACCTCGCAGGGCTACTGTTAGTGTCCGTTGAGTTCGCATACTTTCAGTATGTTGGGTATGGTGGGACATACCTATCAGTTAACACTAGGGAGGTTGTGGCAGGAAGATCAAAACTCCAAGCCCAGTTTAGGCTCTAAAATAATAGACATAATAGAAAATAATAGAAATAATATTTTATCTGTCTCAAAAAATAATAGAAAATAAAATCAAATCATCGATGCCTAAAGTGCTTAGCACTTGCCTGGGCAAACCTTACATCTATGTGGGCTACTGCAATCCCAGGGCCAGCCTTTGTGTACCCACAAACTCATGTACACTGGTTTGCTGGGCCACTGTAGCAAAATACCACAGACCAAAACCCTCAATGGAAATGATTCATGGTTCTGGAGCGGGAAGTCCAAAGCGAAGGTGTCAGCACATTTGGTTTCTCCTGAGCCTCTTTCTTTAGCTTGTAGATGGCTGTCTCTTGCTAACAGTGTCTTCATGTCACTTTTTCACATGTGCACATTTGAGATCTCTGTGTGTGTCCAAATGTTTCTTCCTAGTTGTCCTCTTTTTTCTCTTTCATCTCCAGCTCTTCCTCTTCATTCTCATCTTTCACCTGTTTTTCCACCTGTGTGCTAGAGTTCAGGTGTGTGCCACCATGCCTAGCTTTGTCTTCTCTGCCCGTCCTCCATCTTCTTCCTCTTGTGTGTGAGTGTGGTGTATGCATGCACGCATGGTGCATGTGCATCTGCAAGTAGCACATGCATGCAGAAGCCAGAGCGAACCTTAGGTATTTTTGCTCTATAATTCTCCACAACTCTTCTTTGAGATGTATCTCTCACTGAACCTGGAGCTAAGCTGGAGGTCAGCAAAACCCGGTGATCCTCTGCCCCCCAACAGTGCTGGGGTCACTATCGGAATCAGGTCCACATTCTTGTGCAAGAAGTGCTGATATCCACTGAGCTGTCTCCCTTGAATGAGAGAGCTGGGCACCTAAGTGGCTTCAGTTTAACCTAATCACCCCTTTAAAGACATTATCCCCCAGTACAATCATCTTCTGAGGTGCTGAGCATGGTATCGTTACATTAAGATTTCCAGGAGACCCAATAGCATGTTAAATAGACTCCCAACATTTGATATTTTAATGAATGAGATGCAGGGATGTTTAATTTCTGGGGTTTCCGTTGTGGTATGGTAGGGAGAATCCGAAAAGCAGGCTGCTGAATCCTGGCTATGTGTGAGATCTGACTGGGGATGGGATTACTTTGTCTGAATCATAGGCTGTGCTAGAGTCTGGTGTCTTCGCCTCGAGGGTGAGACCTGTGGTCATTCACACAGGACAGAGGCTGTAAAGATCAGGCCAACAACGCATGTGACAGTCCTGTGTCCTCTCTGCAGCCCTGAACTAAATGAACAGTCTTCACCCTCCTCTCCATGCTCAGCGCGTGGTGACTTTGATTCTAAAGGTGGAAATTCAAGTGTCAAAAGCTGCCGAGGAAGCAATTTCTCTATCCAAGGTGCCAATAAATAAGGCTGAATGAAGTTCAGAAGTCTCACCATTCATTGGGAATGACTGACACTCTGCAGCCAAGCTCTGGCTTGGGTCTCGTGAGCCCGTGCCCCCGCCAGCACCTCACAGGTCCAAACTAAGCGGCACAGAAGTACTCTTGTGTATTCACAGCATATTCAGCTGGCTTGTCTGCATTGGCTTTAAAAAAAAAAAAAAAAAAGGCCAGTGACTTGTCTTTGAGAGGACCCTGGGATCCTCTGTCAGAAAGGAATTTTCTCCTGGTCTGTCTTCCTCTGGGACCTTCTAAAGCCAGCTGGCTCTTCCTGAGGCTTTCCATGCGATGTCATGGAGAAAGAGGCTGAAGCTGGGTCAGAGATTGAGGGAGATGCTCTCTCTGAAGGAAGACCTTCAGCAAGCAGCAAGACATCAGCTGGCTTGCAGCCACAAAGTTATCCTAGACAAACAGGCAGACAGGCCCTTAGGAGGAGCCACACTTGGCAGGAAGCAATGAGGCACTTGGAGAGCTGAGCATGAGACAGGGGGTCTGGAGTGTTCTAAGTAACAGGAAGAGCATTTTGAGCTGGAGAGAGACTCACAGATGTGTCAAAGGACCCTTCTGACTGCTGCTTTCATAATTATGGTCATCAGAAAGCTGCAGCCAAACAATACCTGCCGTTCATCTGAGAGACACCAGAGGGTTGTCCTTCCTGATGTTGGGCGTGGCCATGGACTCTGCCCATCAACAGGTGAGCGCGCAGGTCGCCTGTGTTGTTATTTCAGGTCTTCCAGAACTCCTCTTCTACCACCAATAGTGCTGAAGGTGAGGGCAGCTCCTTCAGCCTTATTCTGCTCCGTTCATGAAAACTTAGCAGAGTCACTCAGAGCTGGGTACACACGCCTGCCATCCCAGCACTTGGGAGGCAGAGGACGGAAGATCGGGAATTCAAGGTCAACCCTGAGGCACAGGAGAGAGAGAAACCCTGTTTCAACAAATACATTACTTTGAAAAGAAAAGAAAAAGGAAAGGAAAGAAAAGAAAACCAAAGTTCCCCAGACCGGGGGTTTATAAAGAATAAAATTTCTCATGGTTTAGGAGGCCAGGAATGACCTCTGGTGGGGACCACCATCTGCTCAAGATGGAGTCTCGTATACTGTGTCCTCACGTGGCATGAGGTGGAAGGACAGAGAGGATGAACTGTCTGGCCCTTTTCTACTGACTGCCATCCAACCTGACACCTCCTACACATCCCAACTTGACATGGTTCCCAGCTCACAGACCTGGAAGGAGATGCTCCGTGGGTTCTACTTAAAGAGGATACAGGGTTGAGCTGCCAGTGGCCAGTGCTTTCAGAGAAATCTGGGAGGTTTGCAGAGTCTGAGCCAGCAAGAGGGGAAGTCGGAAGCCAGTGAGGAAGTGAGAAGCAATCTGAGCTTGGATCAGAGTCACGATGGAGATTGTAAGATGTGGTCAGATTCCGGCTAGGCATTGAAAGGCACGTGCCAAGGATGAGCTGATGCACTACTGTAGGGCATGAAGTAAAGAGGAGCCAGGATTTCCAGCAGGATTCTGAGGCAAACCCAGGACTAAACTGTAGTTCTTGTGGCTATTATCTTCATTATTGAGTCAGGGTTTCATATATCTTAGACTGGCCTCACGTGCAATATATACCTGAGGATAACCTTAGCACTCTCCTGAGTGCTAAGATTTTAAGCGTGGGTAACCACAAATCCCAGTTTCCTTGGTATTGGGGATTGAACCCAGGGCTCCATGCATCCCAACGGAGCTTCCTCCCTAACTCAGTAAAACCCTTTTCAATATACAGATTGAGGGCTTGTGCTGTTGTTATTTGAGACAGGGCTTCTGTAGCATAGGCTGGACTAGACCTCAGACCTCCTGCCTCAGACCACCCGGAGTGCTGGGATTACATGCATGAGCCATACTACAGCAGACTTGTGTCCTGACAAACCAATTTTATCTTGTAAGCACCTCCAATGACAAGCTGTATTTGATTTCTACTCCCACATTCTTTTGTGCTGTCCCTTCCTCTGTGGTCAGTCCTCCACCTGAACTTTTATCTGGGCTCCATCCCCACAGTTTTGCCTTTTTCCCAAAGTCACCCAGTGTAACCACATAGTTTGTGACCTTTGGCTGGCGGGTAATGCATCTGTTACTCACCCCGTTCCCTGGGGCTATCGTTTGTCCTTTTAATTGCTGAATAGTAGTTCCTAGCGTGGATGTACCACAGGTTGTTAATCATGCAGCCGCTGCAGGGCATTTGGGTTGCTTCCAGATTTGGGGTGATGTTGAACAAGCTGCGTGAAGGACGCCAGTAGAGGTTTGTGTGTGAACATATGCCTTCTTGTCTCTTAGTAAATCTCTAGGAGTGGGATTGCTGGCTCATATGGTAAGTGTATGTTCAGCTTGATAAGAAACTGCCAAAGTGTTTTTTCCAGAGGAAATGTACCATCTTGCACTCCCACCAGCGCTGTAGGAGGCTCGTTCTACATCCTCCCCCAGCACTTGGCACTGACTTTTTTTTTTCCGAGCCATTCTAATGCACGGGGGGTATCTTGCTGTGGTTCTGGGAGTGCTCTCTTATGAATGGCCAGCATGTGTGTGTGTGTGTATGTGTGTGTGCGTGTGTGTGTGTGTTTGTGTGTGTGTGGCGTGTTGACTAGCCATCTACGTATCTACTGGTGAAGTGTCCATTCCCTGTTCTCATTAGGCTGTGTGTGTGTGTTCTTACTGGGAAAGTTCTTCATGTATTTTTGGATGCGAGCTCTTTATCAAATATGTGTTTTGCAAATATTTTCTCCCAGTCTTTGACTTGTCTTTTCAGTTTCTTCTCTTTTTGGATGGGGTCTTATGTAGCCCAGGCTGGCTTTGAATTCACAGTGTAGCTGAAGATGACTTTTGGTCTTCCTCATTTCTTCTGAGTGCTGGGATTACAAGCCTTTCCTACCATGCCCTTTTTATGCGGCTTTGCACATCAGACCTAAGACTTCCTGCATGAATAGACCTACAGCACCAGCCTGGGACCATTACTTTTTTTTTGTATCACTTTCTATGAAACCTTGTTGACTTGAGATTACAAGGACTGCTTCCCTCCATATTTTCTTCTGCAAGTTTTAGATCTTACTTGTAGGTCTACAATCTGTTTGAATTTTATAAAAGGTGTGCCATGCAGTCTTGCACATTTCTGACTTATACTTATTTCCTACCTTGGGAGAGGTGGATCAGTTAAATCTCCCGTTTCTGATAAGCCTGTGCACAGGTGACATTGCAAAATCTGGTTAAGGTTCAGCACAGATGGTCTGGGATGCATTCCACCTGCCCGAGTCAGGCTGCTCCTTTGGAGGTTGAGCCTATCTGTAGCATCATGCTCCAGATGTTCCCGGTGATACCAGCACATGCCCTGAGTCCTTAAGGGAATGGAGCGCAGTATTCTCCAGTTCCTAAGGCACTCCAGGTGGTTAGTTGCTCCAAGAAACAAATTTCTCTTAAAGCCCCGAAAGGAACATTCCGTGCAAAGCAGGGCATTAATTGTTAGCCACTTCGATTGAAATCTTAACCTTCCTAAGCCTTCTTGGCTGGCTTGCACAATCACCTGGGATACTGTTTTCTCTTTCCTCTTCCCTTCAATCACACCAGCTCACAAAGTTTCATTAAAGTCACTGAGATGTTGGAACCCTGAAAGCTTCCAGGATAAAATAAGTGGGAGAGAGAGTTGGGAGACCAATACACCATTGTTAATAGGCAACATGAACACCTGAGGACTTTTTTTTTTTTTTTTTTTTTTTTTTTAAGAAAAGCTACTACCAGATAGCATTGCCATTCAACCATTAAAGCGCAGGCACTGACCTGTCAGTGCGGTGTGGTCAGGAGAATCATGAATTCTGGATCCACCTGGGCTATATATCCTGAGGCCACTTCTGGCTGCGGTGTCATCACCTGTAAGGCCAGCACTTCCGGGAATGGGGGGGGGGCAGAAGCAGGAGGATCTGGAGTTCAGGATCACCTTGACTACACAGTAAGTTTCAGGCCAGCCTGGGGTATATGTGACCTTTTGTTTTTGAGTCTCAGCAACAACAACAAAACAACCAAGAATCCAACCACAAAGAAGGTATATTGAAATTAGTCAACCACCTAAGAGAAGAAAATCTGAAAGGAAGTAGTCTTAAAAGTAATTCTCCATAAGCATCAGCCATTAGTAATTCGCTTGGATGGAGGAAAGCGTGGATGGGGCAGGGCAGTTTTGGATGTATCTGGAACTAGGCTTACTTACCTCGCTCACTCGTTAACAATGTCTTTATTGAGTAATCCTCAGCTTCTAAGCCCCAGCCTCAGCGAGCACCCAGGATCCCGCCTGGGAGGTACTTAAAGGCAAGTACCAGCGACTCTCTCTTCTTTCTGGAGCAAATGAAAAGAAGAAAGCCCACCTTCTGGGGTCCTTCTGGTCCAATTCCCAGGCCACATTAAAGATCCTTCCCCTTCTTTCCTCTCTCTGAGCATCTGCCTTTCCCAGCACCTCATTTATTAAGGCAGACCACAGGCTTGTCCCAGGTGGGCAGGGTCTTCATAAATTTATCAGTGATTTCTATGGCATTCTGGATAATCCCTCTCCCCTTCCCGGCTGAGCCTGTCCTGCCATGTGGGACCTATTCAGAGCTCCCCTTCTTTCTTGAGAGTCTGACCACAGCTGCTTGTCTTTGAGTCCTTTTAAGCTCCAGAGCTCTGACCACTTTTGCCTTGTTCTGACTTAGAACACCTCTACTTTGTCAGGGAACTTGCTCCTCTGGGCAGCTGCATCCCAACTCTTCCTGTCTTGGCATTTCTTTACCTCGCCTGCCCCATAGTTTGTCTCCGTGGTGATTGGCACAGTGGTAATCAAGCAAGTACTTGTAGGATGTTGGCTCACTCCTGCAATTAGAACGCATACTCTAAAAGACTGGGAAGGGGGGGGCTGTCTTGTCTATCTGATCTTCCAGGCCCTGGATGGACAGGGAACCTCAGACTCTTCCTATGAACCAGGCAGGGTCCCAGGCACCTGGTACACAGTAGTAAGATGGAAAATGTAAGAATCTCTGCCATTATGGAAGCTACATTCTGTGGGGCAGGAATCTGTTAATCAAAGAAAGTGAACCGTGGGGGGTAGGCTGATAGGGATAAGTACCAGGGAGAAAAGGGGATCTCTGGATATTGGGGAACAGCATATAATATGTTTAGATTGGGCTACCAGGAAAATCTCACCTTGACCGTGACTTTGGAATAAAGACCTGAAAGAGTGGAGACAGCTGACACTATGGTCATCTGGGGAGAAAGCATCCAGGCAGAGAATAGCAGGTGCAAAGACCCTAAGGTAGCCACCTACCAAACTGCTGTGCAAAGAGAAAGAAAACCAGTGTGACAGGGCAGGAGTCCAAATGCTGTCTTTTAATCTGTCCCTGTAATACAGACAAATCCACACCAGGCAGTTCTTGGAAAGCGCTTCTACATCTGCATCGACACTGAAATCTTGAGATTCAAATATATCATAAATATGAGAGTAGGGAGGGCTGTCATCTCTTATGTTCCCCTCTTGTAGTGCTTGGAAGATGTGCCTGCCACCCAGCTCACGTTGAAATCCCCCACTGTAGACTGGCAGTGCGCTCTGAGGCCGCTCACTGGAACATAACTCCAGAAGTGGTTCAGTGGGGTTCCTCCAATAACTGGCCCAAGTCAGCTTTTGCAGCTTTAAATTGTACCAGGGTCTCCTACCAAGTTCCTAGAAATTAGCTCTTTATTCTGGAAACTCTTCTTGCTTAAAAACTTGTCAAAAAATGATATCTTCTTTGAAAAAGGAACAGAGGACAAAAGTACAAAAGACATACTGGTAAGAGTCAATGTCCTATGGATAAATGATGGACTAACTGCAGTGGGATTCTACATAATTAAGCAAAAAAGAAAAACTGAGTTACTGCTGTTAGGGACGTAAAGTTGAATAAGAGTGTCAGCCAGGGGCTGGGGGTATAGCTCAGAAATACAGCTCTTACTCAGAATGTGTAAAACCTTGGGATTTATCCCAGTCTTGGAGGGAAAAAAATGCTCCAGTCTGACAAACCATATGACCAATGGGTAGTTTATGAAGAACTAGAACTAATAATATCAGCTGAAGAAATCGAAATAATGGTTATCTGGACAGGGACAAGGAGTAAGGTTCGTCCGGATGGCGGATGCCAGGCTGTGACTACATGCACAGAGGTGTAGAACCATTTGTGGATTTGACTCTATATAATAATAAAGTCAGCCCCCTTTCGTTGAGGCCAGGCTTTTTCCAGGGCTGGAGAGCTAACCCAGGACCCTTTCCTTGCTAGACAGTCGAGCTTGCTAGTGCAGTTTACAGTACTACTGAGCCCCTGCTGGACAGAGCGATTTTATTTTATTTTTTTTAGATGCATCAGGGACAGAGTGCTGGAAGCATACCAGTGCGACCCCAGAGGCCAAGGCTGCTGGCCCAGGGCCTCGACTTACAGAGCACATTCTTTGACTATCTCTGCCCGCACCCCCCTACCCCTAGGCTCTATCCTCCCTCTTGTTCTTCCTTCACTCCGAAGGAGGCGTCTGTGGCTGAAGCTGGGAGGTTGCTGACCCTTGCTAAAAACAGTGTAGCCAGCCCTCTTGGGTGTGCCTGCCTGGAGGACATCAAGTGCTGATCAAGCTTATCTTGGTCTCCCTGCCTCCCTTTTTTTTTCTTTCTCTTCTGATCCCGGGGCTGATCCCAGGACTTCCTGCTCCCGGGTTCCGGGTCTCGGAGAGCTTCTCCAAGTCTGGTCTACTTTCTTCCCACAGGCTGGTCTAGATAAGAACCAGTACCAGCCAAATCGAGCCTTATTAGGTGGGCTCTTATCTTCCCTCCACACTCCATCCCCCAACTTAACCTTCCAGCATCCTCGAGGCCCAGTCCCCGCCCCCACCTGGGTCTTCAGCCACACCACCTTGGTGTCTTTAATCATTAGTGGTTCCCCCAGGAGTTCCTCCCCAGTGCCTGAGGACATGGGGTCCCGAGTCACAAGTTTAAGTCAATTGGGCTCGGGCATTCTAAAAACAGGGCAAGAAGTGAAGAATACAGTTTCCCCACCTTCCAAGATTCTTAAAGAAGGGGTAGCGGAGGAGCGGGAGTAAGAGAAAGGGTGCTTGAGCCAGGCCCAGGAGCACCCCTTAAGGTGCTTCCCATCCTTTGTGCCCCTGAATTCCCAAAACCACCACGGGAGCAGAGGGGATGAGCTTCGATTTGGAGAGACGGGAATCGCACCTCTAGGTTAGAAGCCGTGCATGTGGTCGCCAGGATTTGAATAGCAACTTCCCTGGGGAAACGCCCTATTTAGGCACAAGACAGGGAGTCTACGCAGGAGTCAGCGCCCCAAGCTCAAGGGTTGGGGGAGGCTTTAGTTCAGGCACACCCTTCCTAGAGTTCCGTCCCTCAGCGGGGGCCGAGTAGGGGGGACTCGGGGCTGGCGTGGCGCCTGGAGTCAGGGACTTCGGGAGAGGCTGTTACAAAGCTCCGCGTGGCAGAGGCGCACAAGTGCACGGGGGAATGCGGGCCGCGGGAGGCCCTGCCGGCTTCCGGGGAACAGCAAGCCTCGAATCGTCGCGAGCCGCGCGGCTGTGGCCAAGCACCCCACCCCCCTCCAGTCCCTCGCGGCGCGCGCAAAGTGCGCGGAACTACTTCTCCGGAGCGGCTTCGAGGGGGCCAAGCGTCCCAGCGGCAGCCGCACGGGGCGACCTTCCCGGGCCGGCCCGGCCCCCCCAACCCCACACCCGTTGGCACCTCGCGGGCGCGGCCACGTGCGCCCCGCCGGGCTCGCACGCTCCACCGCGCCGGGGCCGCGGGGCCACCGGCAGGCACGCGCGTCCCCAGCGCGCACACACTCCCGGGCACGCACGCCCGCCGGCCCCGCCCCCGCCCGCCACGCCCCGCCCTCCCCCGCGCCCCGCCCCCGCCCTCGCGGCGCCGGCCGCCGCCTTGCCATTGGCCGCCCGGCGCGTGACGCGCCGAGCGCGGCCCCGCCCCTCGTCAGTCACTCGGCGGAGGCGGCGCTGGCGGGGACTAGTCTCGTCCGGAGACTGGCAGCGGCGGCGGCGGCGGCGGCGGCGGCGGTGCTGGTGGCGGCGGCGGCGGCGGCGGCGGCGGCCGGAGCTCGAGCTCCAGCGGCTGAGGGCAGGCGGGCGGATCGGGGGAGGGAGGGGGGCCGGCCCGCGACGACTCCCGGACGGCGCTTCTCCTCGGAGCGGCGGCGCTTGCGGCGGCGGGGGGGGGCCGGGGGACAGCCCATCCATGACCATGGGCGACAAGAAGAGCCCGACCAGGTACCTGCTGCGAGCCGAGGGGGCGGAGGGGGGCGGCGCGGGCGGGCGGGCGGGGACGGCGGCGACTAGGCCCCGGAGCCACCCGGGGCGGGGGGGGAGGCGCTGCTAAGATGGAGATCCGGGGGCGGAGGGAGGCGGCGGCGGCGGCGGCGGCGGGAGGCGGTGTCGCTCCCGCTCGGGGCCGGCGGCCGTGCGCCGCAGCCATGGCGGCTCCTCCTCAGCCGCCCTCCGCCGCCGCCGCCGCCGCCGCTCCTCCCAGACAAAGGGAGATTTAACCAGGTGGGGAGGGAGGGAGGCGCGAGCGGGCGGCGAGGAGGCGGCGGCCCAGTCCCCGCCGCCGGCCGCGGCGGCCCTGCGCCCCCTCCGGATCCGGCTCCCCCCCCAGCCCCGCGCCCAAGTCCACAAGTCCGCCCGCTTCCTGCGGCCCTGCGCGGGGCGCCGCGGCTGCCTGGAGCTCGCGCGGCCGCGGGCGCGGGGCCGGGGGCTCCGCGGGTGCTGGCGGGGGCGCCCCGCGCGGGCCTCTCGGGCTTCCCGGCGGGCGGCGGGCGTCCGGGCGAAGTTTGCGGCGGTGGACGCCTGCGGACGACGCGGCTCACCGCGCCTGTTTCTCCTCCCGTCCGCCCCTCGCTCTGCCCCGGCCTCTTCCTTCCCCCGCTCCTCGCTCCTCCGAAGGCCGAAAAGACAAGCGAAACCCGCGGCGGACGAGGGCTTTTGGGATTGCAGCGTCTGCACCTTCAGGAACAGCGCGGAAGCCTTCAAGTGCAGCATCTGCGATGTGAGGAAGGGCACCTCCACCAGGTACGGGGGCCCGGGCGGGGACGCCGGACGACACTCGGCGGGCGAGCTTTCCAACTTGTTGATCGCGGCCTTCGCTGCATTCGGGGGGCGGGTCGATGGTTTGGGGTGCGTGTGCGTTTCAAGTTGGGAGCCGCCGGCCTCGTGCGCTTCACGCGATTGATGGGAGGGAGTTTTCTTTCCCAGGTTTTCATCTTCCTCCAAACATTGTTTTCGTGTGACACTTGCATCCTTTGGCTGTTCCTAGTGGCTTGGAAGGGGAAAGGAAGCTGCGACACTGCTCGGATTGTAGGACAGGAGCTCTTTTTGTTTTTGCCATGTGCGGACTAGCTGAAATTTGTATGTCCTGCGGTGTTTTATGTTTGTCTGTTTTTCTTGGAGAAATGTAACGTTGGTGTGATAGTGCATGCTCACCTACTTATATTTTCTCTGTCTTGAGTTGAGTATCGGTTCTTTGAAGCCCTTGAAGCTAAATGTTGGAAGATTGAAAATGGACATCCTTTTGGGGGGGAGGGATACTGATGTGTCTGGGTTTTTTTTTGTTTTTTTTTTTTTGGTTAGGCTGTATACATTGGTGATGGAAGATGCTGTCTGTGAGATGGGGACGTGAATGCAGCCTCTATCTGAAGTTTTTTTTTTTAAAGGTTCTATGCAGTGAAAATGTTGAAAGGGCTCCTTTTCATTTAGATGAGGATGGCAAACTGCCTGTAGGATGAACAGATGTGAAAAGTGTCTTGAGTTAAAATTTAAATGTACATGGTAAATGTAAAGACTGGTTTTGTAGTGTTGTGGGTGTCTTTTTCACAATAAAATTTCTTTCTGTGTTAGGAGAAACATGAAAACCTTGCTGTAATGTAAAGGACAGTCACTAGGGCATGCGGGATACAGAGAGGAGGGAGTTCTGGGTGAATTCTTTAGGAGTCAAAAAATATCTCCATCTCTCTGGTACTTGTTTTTGACCTGTGGTGTCCACAGTTCTAGCCAAGCTGCATGTTCTTAGTGAATGTGTCCTGTTAAGGTTTCCCTGCTTTTATTTATACCTGGGATTAAATAGGATCAACCCAAAAGTGCATAACTGGAATTAATTGGCCCAGTTACTGGCAGGACTGTTCTGTGAATTCCACTAACTTAAGAAATGAGGCCTTTGAATCAGAGCTCAGTACTCAAAACATTTCCCCAGAAGTATTTCTGTGTAAGATAGAATCTCACTTTGTGATCTGTGCTGGTCTGGAGCTGCAGTCCTGCCTGGTGCTGACATTACAGGCACATACCACCACACCTAGCTAATAGCATTTCTCAAAAAAGAATAATAAAGTTAGGTGAACTTTTCAATATTGTCATTAAGACAGTTTTAGTTAAAATACCCATTTCAGCGAGTTCATGGATTTTGTTTTGCTCTCTAAATTAGGGGATTCCATCAGATAAAATGAAATGGAATTGTTACTTAAATCAATAGTGATTGTATATTATTTATGAGTAATGTTTTTTACATGTAGAATCCCTCAGAGGCCAAACCTCTTTATTGTGGTTTTGCTTTGAGTGTTATTGTAGATGGTGTTGAAGTAAATGACTAGAAACTGGTAAGAACTTGTGAGCCTTACTGGTGAAGAGAACCTTAAGCCATATTCAAAAGTTTACTTCTGATCTATTGCTGGGAATAATTATTTCATAATGAAATGTTTCATTTTTTTAACATATATTAAAAAGGCTTGAGTCACTGACTTTTTGGAAACACGTGGAAGGTTTTGACTTAAATTGGTATAAAGTTTTTTTCAGGATCACAGATGATGTCAGGCAGTGAAATTGGGTTTTTAAACAAACTCAGTGCGTTAGAATATTAGAATCTATTTGGGAAAAGAACACTCACGTATTTGTCTTTTTAATTTTTTACTGTCATCCAGTTGGATTCTAACAGACTTCACAGGTGTGAAGACTTTGAAATATGAATTTGTAATACTCTTTGACAAAATTTGCTTTATTTTGATTGTTAGTATTTTAGAGCCATTCAGAAGTCATCACTAGTTGCTCTCTGGGAGGATGGCTACTGCAGTGTCTTGTAAGTTGTTTTGCGTTCTCAAAATTTCATATGAACTTGACTTGGGGTCAAAGAAATGGAAGGCGAGTACCCTATCACTGAGCTTCAACTTTAGTCCTGTTAGATTTTGTATGTGGGCTCATAGGTAAAGGTAGGCAATTTCAGAATAGTTTGTTGACTGGCATACATTGGTTTTGTTGCTGTAACAACTGACCAGTGGCAAACCTGGCATTTTTGGTTATTTGTCTTTATTATCATGAACAGCTAATCAACCCAAGAAAACAGCTTCCACTTAGTGGTAGTCCAATAGGGCAATAGCTCTAGTTGCTGTTTGTGAATAGAGTTGGTTTCCTCTGTTTAATTAGGAAAATATTGCTAATCTTCCAAAGACTGTCTTTGGAATTTCTAGGATGTGAAAGACATTAGAGAAGGAAGGAGGAGTGTTCAAAGGATGTCAGGAACATGTACACAAGGTGAAAAGTTGTGAACACTGCCAGAGGGGATCGTAAGTCAGTGTATTGGAGTAGTCTGGCTATGGGATTCTATTAGAAGGAAGCATTCATTCCCTCTTTTCTTTTGGACAAGGAAAACCGATATCTACAAAATCAGCTGCCAGCTTTTCACTACTCTAAACTATGTGTATCAGGTGTCTTTTCAGTCTGCCACTGGAATCATGAAGGTGATTTAAAAGGAAAACTTGCTTTCTTCTGTGTGGAGTAGCAAAGAGCGAGTGAAAGGAAAATCTAAGAGCCCCAAGGAGTATGTTGAGGCAAAAAGGAGTGGACACTTTAAAAATAGTCTATTTAGATGTGCTGGTGACAAAAGAGATCTTTTCAGTTATTTACTTATTCACACATTTGTTGGATTATTTGTGAGAGACTGGATCTTAATATGTAGCCCAGTTAAACATGGAATTTGGCAATCCTCCTTTTGGGCTGAGAGGTAAATAAGTACATGTTGGGTGTCTATTTTTTTTTTTTAAATATCTTTTTTATTTGAAAGACTGTGTGAGTTGGCCATGGAATACATATGGAACTCACACCTTTTGGAAATCAGTTCTCTCCTTTATTATATGGGCTGTGGGGACAGAACACAGGTTGCTAGGTTTGAGTGCAGGTAGGTGCCTTTATTTGCTGAGCCAACTGTCTTTGGGTTTTTCGTTTCTTTTTGTTTTTCTTTGGTTAAAGCTGGTGGGGAGCTCCTGATTTTCCTGCTTTAGCTATCCTAGTGCTGGGATTACAGGAGTCTGCCATAAAGTCTTTTTTTCTGTTTCTCTTCCAGTTCTCTTTCCCATCTGTATTCTATTCTACAGCTTTAACTAATCATTTTTTTTTTAACCTTATTGGGGCATAATTTACATCTTGTCAATGAATGCAGCCACATTCCAAGTTTTCAGGACATTGCTATCACATTCCTATTTGATATAGCCTGAAGTCTAACCCTAGAGTCTGGCAAGTAAAGTAAACCTGGTGGACTCAGTCTTGGAAGTTGGAAATTAAGGAGCTTATGTTTGTGTGTGTGGGATGGCAGGTGGGTGGAAAAGAAACAGGATCCCTTTTTTAGGTGGAGCTTAAAGCAGTATTTCTCATCCTACTCTACCAGGCTGCACAAAGACAATACTGGTTTTTTAAGATAAATAGGAAAAGCAAAGAACAGACTAATAATAAAAACAAGAAGAAAAGCCCTACAGATGCACATAATTACATAAGTCTACTGTTGGAGTTCTCAAGTGTTGGGCAGTCACTTCTTAGATCTGGTGATAAGCATATTTTTGTAGTCTTTTTTCTGAGTGAAGTATTGACTTTAAAAATAAAAAACACCAAAGCATTGCTGTCTATTCTTTCATGAATATTTGTTATTGGCACATTTCTTTTTCTAGCTGCTTTTTAAATTGTACTCACTTAAGAAGTTGGAAAATTTTTGTTTTGGATAAATTGTTGCTGTTTCTAAACTTTCTAATTTTCATCTCCATATTTCATGTATGTTAAAGTCACACTTTATTTAATCTCTTATTTGAATAGTGCTTGTGAGAGTTCCTTTCCGAACTTTTGTAGAAGCATGGGAAAGAACTTAAATTTAAGATATCTGATGCAACTGTAGATAAAGAGTAAAGTTGGTACTGAGAATATTGATTTGGAAGAGTTGAAGAAGCAGCTATTTTGCAGGTATAACATGTTCTTTCTTTGAAAATTCCAGTTACTTGCACTTGTGACTTTGGACTTTCCTACTTTATGATACCCTGGCAACTGATTCCCTCTAAGAGTCAAGAAGTACTATAGAAGTTTTGTGGAAAAACCACAACAGAATTGTGGTCTTAGTTTGGAACCTTCTAAAGGGCATCTGGTGATGTGTTTCAGATAGCAAAACTCCTGAGGCTTAACCCACGTTATTTGGGGATTCAAAACTGGTATTGTACCTTGATCACATTGGTTTCATTGTAATGTTTGTCTTTAGTAAAAATACTCCTAAAAGGTGAGGGTGGGGTGGGGTGGTAGTGGGGATAACTCCTAGTGTGCATCAGAAAATTACCTTGCCTTCGGAATCATGGAGGCTTTCTCTCTGAAAGCTTGCATAAAAGCTGGTACTTTTAAATGATTATTACCAGGAGTGGAATAATAATTTATTTTGTATTATCTATTGTATTGGACTTACTGATTTATTGGTATTGACTTGATCTTGTGTGTACTTGATGACCTTAGTTTGAATTACCTTGGTAGTTGAAGTCATTTGGTAAGTTTGTATTAATACACAGGTATTTGGGCTCTAGGCGCACAGTGATGTTCTCGTGGAGCTTCAAATGTATAGGAAGGAAGAGAAAAATAAAAGCAAGATATTTTAGTTAGTGACAATTGCTATGGAGATTATGATAAAAAAGAAGCACAGAGTAATGAGAGTTGGGAGGAGAACTGCTTTATAGACAGTTTTGTGTTGTGTATGTGTGTGTGTGTGTGTGTAGGGGAAGGGACTGTGTGTCCCTGTGGATGGCATCTAGAGTCATTCTGGATTGCTTGTATCTCCTTTTTGCTCCCCCTCTGGGATGTTCCACCTGTTGCTTCCAAACCTTCTGTTTGCAAGGTCTTAACCCCTGAGCCATCTTTCCAGGACATTATTGGTGGTCTTTTTAGGAAATGGTAAGATTGCTGCTTTTGATTTTGTGTGTGTGTGTGTGTGTGTGTGTGTCTGTGTGTCTGTGTGTCTGTGTATCAGAGGGCATTGTGTGTGATTGGAGGCGCAAGGGTGACTTCAGTAATCACCCTGGATTGTCCTGCCTCCTCTTTAGCTTTACTTTGGAGTTTCCCAGGCTCTTTCTTCCAGGGCTAGAAGTACAAACCATCACCATTTCTGCCTGGTGTTTTACAGGGATAAGGATCTGAACTCAGGACCTTCTGTGTGAAAGGCAGAGTCTTAACTATGAGCCATTTCTCTAGTCCATATTGCTTGATTTTGCAGTCAGGATAGTTAATTGTGCCACATTCAGCCCATCTGTGTGCTAGTTTCTCAGGTTACTGGCCTGAAGCATTGATTCCCGTGTTGCTTAACTTTCTAGTGTATTTTGTTAGTCTTAGGATGGGAGATGATGAGTGACTTTACTTGTGGATTAATTACTCAGCACATATTTATTATGTACTTTAATAGATGCTGAAGAAACTCCAAGGTGTAGAAAACTTAAAATGGCTGTAGTTTACAAAATAGCTACCAGAATCAATTTAATACCTTAGTACCTAAAGTAACCAGTAGGATTCTAATGAGTCTTTCAAGACTTGAACGAGTATGTTTTCCCTTTCGCCCCATCACCAGTGCCTTTTGTGGTATCTTTTTTTTATGCTCCCACAGAGTAGATAGAGCCTTTTTACCAATCTTTTGGGATTGAATATATATATATAGAATTGCTTGAGTTAGAGGCTCAAAGTTTTGAAGAAGTTCTGCAAAGCGAGCTTACGTTCATAACTTGGCATCCAGATTTTTCATCAGATCCTTTGGAGAACATTCTCAGAAGGCCCTTGTACATTGCTTCCTGTTCCTGTATGCTGACCTCTGACATTAGAGATTAGCCATGCTTGTTTTTTAATTCTTTGTGAGGAGTCCTGTAGTGTACACATTTGGGTCTGGTTTCTTTTACTCATTTTTATGCTTGCATGATTCATCTATGGTGTTGTGTCAGCTTGTTTATTTCACCAGTGTTTTTTTATTCTAAGAACTATATTTGAACTTATCTGAGCAACCCTTCATGTAAAGAGAGTTCTTCACAGGTCTTTACCCTCATAGCAGACTTATTTGATTCAGTCTCCCTTAGACAGCAGCTGGAGTCTAACATCATGTGAAATGAATTAGCTGCATATAAAACTTTTTAAAGTTCATAAAAGAGAGTCAGTTCTCTTGTCTCCTCATCACCCCTTTTCCCAAAAAGAATCTTTTGGAGATGATTCTCATGCTGTACTTGGGTTGGTTTTGAACTCTTCCATAGTCTTCTTGCCTCAGCCTTGCAGATGCTGAGGTCACTGGAAGTGCTTTTTCAAGGGAACTTAATAAACTTGATGAAAAGATTTGGGACATGAAATGATAGCCAGTGGTGAACACAGCGAGGTGAGTGGCATGTTAGACATGTGAAGGAATATGTGACAGAAACACTGCTTGGTAAACACTGGGGACGGTCTTCATCAAGAAGAGCCTCATTATTTACGTTCTTGGATGTGAGTTGTTCTTTCCACTGATAGAACTAGAAGCTGTTTTGTTTCTTTGCCTCCTGCCTCCATTTTTGAATAGGGTCATATTCTGTAGCCCAAGATTGAGTTGAACTCAGGATCCTCTTTAGCCTTTTCACCATTGAAATTACAGGCCAGGTCACCACACCTTAGCCCTTCCAGGTGCTGAGACTTGAACACAGGCTCTCAGACATACATTCATTCAGTGGCCAAATGTTCCACCACTGCGCCTCATTCAAAGTCCTATCAACTGTGGTCTGCTTTTCACACAGGCTTTGAATTCCCAGATATTATTTATCATTACCCCATACATGTGTACATAGGACAGACAAGTCTACCTGCTCCTCCACCAACTTAAAGAAGGTTCAATCCGTAGCTCAGTTCTTAGGAAAAAGTCTTTTAAAAACTTACTTTTCAATCCTGCTTAGAATTGTCCTGATTCTCAATACTTTTAGGATGAAATTCAAATTCTGGGTATCATCCCAAGGACTTTGTGATTTGGTCCTTTCTTGTGTCTTTTCTTTAGAATTTCTGAAAACAGCTTGCCACCACCCATCTGCCCTTTAAATAGAACATGTGTGTTTTATCCTAAACTGTTTCCTCTCACTCTGTTTTCTTTTTGTGTACTAGCTGACATTCATTTGTCTTCCCAGATGTCTCAGCAAGCCTTTGTGCACCTCTCCAATCATCATCTACCTCGGTCATGATACTTAAAAAAATGTTTTTATTTGATTACCAATATGCCTTTCTAGTCTTGTAGTTTCTTGGAGAATAGGATGTTTATTTTTGTAGTTGTACTTTGCTATGTTTATTGCAGGTTGACATTAGGGGTTCAACAAATGTCACTACTGTATAGAATGGGGGAAGGATGGAGTATTTCCAGTGAACAGATTTTTTTTTCTTAATTCGAGATGTGGTGGTTAAAAAAAAACCACTGCCTAACACAGTTATATCAACATTCCCAGCTTTAGTTTTGAGTTCTAGTAAACATTCTTCCATGCTTTGCCGCTTTCCTTGTGTGTGCTTAATGTTATTGGGTTAGGTAAAAGTTGTGCTTCTGAAGTGTGCCCTTCAAGGTAGGATTCCTTTTTTTTTCTTGTTTTGTTTTCTAAGTAGGTTCTGGAACTTAAAAGACTGCCTTGGAGACAGTAAGCAGTGCAAAGTAGCTTCTCAAGTGCTCTTGAGCTTCAGTGCTTCAGCATACTTAGCTATAATTTATGACATTGTTATCTTTTTTTGGTAGCCGAAGTGATGATTTCAGCAGCCAGATATCATATTGGAAGGTCTGGTAGTGAAGCAGGGAATTGATTCTATGATATAAACCAGTTTTGAGGCGCCAAATCACTCATTTGTAAGCTTACACCTAAGGTATCTTAATGGTTTTATGGGCCAGTGAGATGTCTCACAAGGTAAAAAGTGTTGGCTGCGCAAACCTGACAACTTGAGTTCTACACTTGGAACACAAAAGTCCTCTGAGTACCACATGTATGCATGTGCATGGTAGTTTTAACCAGTGTTCAGAGTATATTGTATTGTTTATGCTAACTTACCTGTAAGTTGATTGTTGAACTTTTCAGATTTGGTAGTTGTACCTTTGTGCTTTGTGTTCATTGCTATTCTGTTGAGTGTCTGGATTAATTACTTTAGTTCTGTCGAAGTTTTGATTCATTCACTTCTTAGATCGATTTAGTTATGCTTTCATTTCCATGCATTGATTGACACATTGTAGTGGCACAAATGAGTTCTGAGTAAAGGCGATGCAGATATGCAATAGCGTCATTTGTAAGTTACGCCACTTTGAAATCAGGAGGTAATCTAATGGAACAGCTTAAGACAGGGTTAGATTCTGTTTTCTCATGTCCCAACTGCCAATTTAGAATATTCATCTGTGGTTGAGCAAAGAAATCTAGTGAAAGGAATAAATTCAGAAAATAAGTCTTGAGTCGAAGATATTTATCCCTATAGTTGATGAATACTAACGGTACAGATAGGAAATTTTGATAACTTTTGGAAAGGATAGAAATTAAGGGAAATGTGGGATACCACTTTCCTTAACATGTTGATTTTTATAGCAGACAGGGCATGATGATTAGTCATAGAGAGAAAACAAATGGCTGCAGCATTCTAAGAACAGCTCAGATGTCACCCAGAGGTTATGAGGTTTATTAGATCATCTTATTTGTTTAAAAACTAAAACTTTGTTTGATACAATAAGGACCATAAGAATAGCCAAAGTTGCAGGAAGTAGGAATCTTAACTCAAACTACCTTAAGAGTAAAACTAAAATCTTTTAGTGGTCCATACACCCAATGATGAGGAAGATTCTATTTAGACTTAGAGAATCCAAGGCTAAACTGCAAGAATCAGGTCTCTTGTCACTTGCCCAGTTCTTGGGTCATTGTTGCCTAGAGGGTGCAATACTGTGGTCTGTTACTAGGTGGATAAGAAAATATAATTACACATGTTGTAATCTTTGGGGTGATTGGTTTAGTTCAAGCCTATCCTCAACACCATATAGCTATGTAAAATAGGTATACAAATCAAATTCTTACTGATGATAAATTTGTTTTAAAGCAATTATTTTATATATATATGTACGTATGTATGTATAATTTACCTTCTATTAAAGACAAACCTGCAGTCTAATGTATGTGCTTATTTCATACAAAGTGTTTTTAAAAGTATAGTTATGTAGGACAATAAGCATCTGCAGTGTTGTTCAGCATTGATCAATTTTGATTTCCTGCTCGTCAGTGCCGCAGATGCTGCTTCAATATAGACAGTGCATGCAGAAGTAAGTTGAAGGCCCCCAGTGGTGGCTCAGTGGGTAAAGGCACCTAACTTGCCACTGACTCTGATGACCTGAGTTCAATCCCTGGGAACTCACGTGGTGGAAGTAGAGAACCAATTTCTGCACATTGTTCTCTGACATCCTCAAAAGAATTTTTTTTTTTAGAAAAGTGCATTTAGTTCCATTTTAGAAATTATTGAAAGTTCTCTTCTAGCCCCAAGTCAAATCCATGAATAATTGTTTTTAATGAAATGAAAGTTGGCAGCTCAATTTTTTAAAAGCAGACATTCTAACAGTGTAATTCACTGTTATAATTTGATTCTTACATGCTAAAGGATGAAGGTAGGAAAGTATTAAAGGACTTGGGTTTTTGTAATTGTTTCTAAAAGAGCAGAAAGCTACAATAAAAATATTTGGTGCACAGTGCAAAGTGTACATGTAGTATGTCCAAACCAGAGCTGTGATGCTGTGTGATGCAATATGGGCCATGTCATGGTTTGAATGTGAGGCCTCCCCATCCCCAGGCTCATGCGTTTACATCCTCAGCTGTTAGTTAGTGTTTGAGAGGATTGTCGCACTTTTAAGAGGTGAAGCATTGCAGGAGGAAGGCATGCCATAGAAGTGGACCTTGAGGGTAGTAACCTGGTTTGCTCCTTCTCCCTCTGTCTTCCTGATGGCAATGGTGACCCATAATGGACTTTGTCTCCTCTCTGGAACTGCTAAGCCAAATAAATCTCCCTTTCCTCCATAAGTTGTGTCTGAGCATTATTTCACAGCAGCAGAGTAACGGGAACAGGCTAGAAACACCTTACTCTTTTGTGTTTTCGATTTTGAATTAAGTTTTGATCGTGGTGCTCAGAAACCTTTTACTGTCCCTCACCACCATGACAAATGTATTTACTTTTTTTGTTGCTGACTTTTTACTTTTTAGGTTAGTATACAAAGTAATAATGGGTTTCATCAGGAATTGTCCTACATCTGTGTCCATGCACATTGCTCTTCTTCCTCCTGCTTACTCCTCTCTGTTCATCACATAATATTCCATTATTCTACTTCTTTTTTTCTTTGGAATTTTTATTCTTGTTTTATTTGATTTATTTATTTTGTGCACACTGTGTGTGTGTGTGTGTGTGTGTGTGTGTGTGTGTGTGTGTGTGTGTGTACGAATAGAAGAGAGCACTGTAGGTCCCTGTGGCTTGCTTCTTTTCGCTTTGTTCTGGGATTTCCCAGGCTCTCTCAGGGTCTGAAGTGCTGTCCGCTACCGTTTTTTGCCTGGGATCTGAATTCAGGATCTTCTGCTTTGGGGCATTCTTAACCTCTGAGCCATCTCTGCAGTCCTCCATTATCCTACTTCTTAACCTCCCTTAAAAGCTCTTCCTCTTTCAAGCTTTGTGGCCTATAAACACACACAAACATTCATGTTTTTATGGAAGTTTCACTCTAGGCTCTAAATAGGAGAAAAAACAGCATTTGTCTTTTTAAGTCTTAACTTGTTTTGCTTAATCTTTGACTTTTTAAAATCTTCCATTCATATCCATTTTCTTGCAAGTATCTTCATTTCCTTTATGGCGCACAAAAATTCCACCATGGTGTATGTTTATTTGCCATACTTTAATCATCTATTGTTGGAAATCTAGACTGGTTCCATTTCTTGACTGTTATGATAGTGATGGCTGTGCCAAGTATATCTTGGTTTGACTTGGAGTCCTGTGTTGTATTTTGACTTTTTGAGGAGCCTTCATACTGACAACTGTGGTGCATAAAGTAGTATGAATGTGTGAAGCAGAAGTTTACATTCTTGCTTAGCACTGAATAAAAGTCACATTGATATGTAACCTGTATAGAGTCAGGAACATTAGGGCCAGTGAAATGCTGATCTTAAAGGAGTTTATATTATGGGACTCCATTACAGTTCTTCAAGTGATGAATTAATAACTTAAAAAAGTGTTTTTTTTTAGGAGTTCTGGCTAGAGTCAGGAACATTAGGGCCAGTGAAAATGCTGATCTTAAAAGAGTTTATATTATGGGATTCCATTATAGTTCTTCAAGTGATGAATTAATAACTTAAAAAAGTGATTTTCAATAGTTCTGGCTGCAGGGGAAGAGAGAAATGATGTGAGAAATGAAGAGGAAAAGAAGATGTTTATAGCAAAGTTGATATATATCTTGTGGTTACAATTATGGTTACATGAGCCTACACTTGTGACAAAATGGCTTGGTAATGGCATGGTAATGGGAATTGGGAGAGTTTGGAGAACAGGTTTCAAAATATGAAAGTAAATGGAATAAACTTTAGTATTATGTATACCAGAGTATACATAATACTAATATATTTTATTATATATTAATAAAATATTTTATTTCAAAAAAGTAGATGACAAAAGTTTGGTTTTATTTTCTTATATAATAAAATTTTATTTTATTATATAATATATATTTTATTTCAGAAGAAAGGAGTAGATGACAGGAGTTTGGTTCTCAGCATGAAGAATTGATACATGAAGAGATGGAAATGCTAATTAGATTGAGTTTATCATTATACATTGTGTATAGGTATAATACTGCACCTCATTACTGTGTGTCAAAATAAAAGTTTTGAATATTGCAAAACACAAAAATTGGTATGGAGCTGCGTGTGTGTACATTATACTAATAGCAGTGTCTTCCTTTTGGCATTGAATTATGACAAAGACGGTGCATGTTACATGGAAACTGGAAGTTGATTATGTGGGACCTTGTGCTATTTTTCCAACTTTCCATGTGCCTGTATTGGAAAGTACAGAAAATGCTTGGAAAGAATATGTAAGGAAGGAAATGTCATACTATATTAGAGAAAAGCAGTTTATGAAATGTTAAGCATTTCTTACTATCAACCTAATAGTAACTAGTATGTACTTGATGAAGGTATTAACTACAATTGAGATAGAATTTTTTTTATGCTTTTCTGTTATTTTTGTAGTGGTTCTGAGTAACACTTAGGTTGTTTTGAATTAAGTCAGTCTAATGGCTTAGAATGAATTGTCACTCTGTTAGCTAGAGGGATGGCCCACCTGAGAGTTACTTTCTTGTTAAGGTTGAGCTGTGGGCATGCCTGGGAGGGATTGTCTTCAGAACCATATAATCCATATGGAAAGACTCAGCCTTCAGTCTAGGCAGGTGGCCTGAAAGCTACATAAAGATAAAACGCCAAGTAAGCATGCATCTGTGCAGCACTGATTCATTGCTCTTACTGTGGATGTGATGTGACCAACTGCTTCAAGCTCCTGCCACTATAACTTCATTGTAATACTGGAATACAACTTGAAATTTATGAGCTAGTTAATAAATACTTCCATCCCTTAGTGTTTGGATCAAGTACGTTGTTGCAATAACACTAATGAAAGCAAGAGGGTCTTAATAGAGCTTAGATGAACGTCAGACTTGACTGTGAACAACCAGTCCTCCTCTCTTCCTCTCAAGTGCTGGAATTACAGATGTGTACCACATACCCAGCTTATCTGTCACTTTTGTAGTTTGAAAAAAAGCAATATTCATTAAAACAGTTTCAAGAAGATTAAAGTGGGATGTTTTTACATTAAAAGACTTTAGAATTTTATTATTGGTTATGTTAGTATTAAAATTATAATTAAGGTTAGAATATCTGAAACATGTTAATTTTAAGGCTGTTTACTGTTTTTGAATTTTAAGATAATGGAAAGATTACTTGAATCTGTGCTTGAGCTTTTAATCTATAAATACAGACAATATTTTTCCATAGGGGCATTTTTAAGGATTTATTGAGTGAATATATGACATTTTACTTGTTCCTCTGTTTCTTTTTATTTAATTCAGTGTTTTCCATTCTGTCTGTTGGAAGAATAGACTATCTGAAATCATCCTTGATAATTTTTCCACTTTATTCTTTTGAGGTTGAGTCTATAAACTTAGAGTTTGCCTTTAAGAATAGTCTGGCTAGCCACCTTGATCTGAAAATTCCCAGGCTTCCAACCTTCCAGGGCTGGAATTATGGGTTGGCCCACCACACCAGCCTGACGTTTTACCTCGGATCTGAGAATCTGAACTTCAAATGCTCACATAAGGAATAACTTTAACTGTTAACTCTCCCCAACATGAGAAATAGACCTTCAAAAATAGACTAAATGAGAGTATGGAATATTTGTTGATTACTTTAGAGTCAGATTCTTTGGAATACTGTTCATCACTTAAAAAATTATACAATTCTTTCTAAGAACATTGATGCCATCATTAAAACCATCAGTTTACTAAAGCATTGAGTTTGTCAATGACTGATTGCCAGGACACCTGTGAAGTGAAAAATGCTCGTCTTCTGGACATAGTCGGATGGGGCTTTTATTTGTCTGTGAGGTGTTTTGTTCTGATGTGTCAGTTCTGCTTTCACTGTGTGTGCCAACTTCATTTCTGGATCTTTCAGTTAAAATACTGAGGAATTCACAGATATATCTATCCACCTTGTGCTTGGGTACCATGAGATAGAATGTATGACAGACAGTGAACAGCTCATCTTGGCAAATTACTCTTTTCTGTTTCCCTCCTTACTCCAGAGATTGAGGAATTTAAAATGCACACATGGTACTTGTCACATCTTGCACAAAGAACTCATTATTATTAGGTCATGTTGACTCTTGGCAGTATGAAATTCTGCATTGGGTTTTGGGTTTTTGTTTTTGTTGTTTAGTTTTATACTGGAGGTAGACTTTGGAACCTGTCTATCTTCATTGACTTTTGAGGTAAAATTTAATGCAATTTAGTCATGTTTCAGACTCTCTTTTGAAAGAGAGGGTATCAATAACTTAGGGGTTCTTTTGTGTATTTCCTTTTTTTATTTTTGTTTTCCAGGATGGCCTTGAATTTATAGCAGGCAGTCCTCTTGCCTCAGCCTCCTGAGTTCTATGCTTATAAGGCATGTTCCACCACATCTAATAAATGACCCATGATTTCTTAAACATTCCACTGTGCACAATTTCTCAATTATGTTGTGAATATAAGTTTGAAAGTATTCCATTATTGTAAGACAATAACTTTGTCTATATGCAGAATCATATGTTAGATTGGGATTTAAAAAAGACAACCTTGGTTTGAAGTTGAAATTCGAAATTCCCAGGTCATAGATCAAGTTCATTTCTATGACTTTCCTAATTTTAAAATACTAGGATTGGTCAGTTTTAGCAATTTATAATGAGATGGTTCTTACATATCACGGTGCTCATTTGCTTGTCTAAAAATATATAGAGAAAATAATTTGTAATTTGTTTCCAAAGGAGATATAAATAAGCTTTTATGTATTATGGCCTCTCTGCATAGGGAAATTTTGTTAACAAACTTTGAGAGAGATTTTGAGTTTATATATAACTGAACAGTTTCCTTAGAGTTATAGTTAATGTTTTCATTATGACATTCCTCATTTATGGCAAAACACATTCTTCTTCCTCATTTTCTAAGAAACTAAACTCAGTGTAGACTGGCTCAAATCTAGGATTGAGCTAGAGGTCGTCAGTGTGTGAGATAATGAATTACAGCACTACATCTGGTGAGGAAGACATGCTTTTTAAGTATTATTTGATGTATGTACTGCCATCATAGGGTGATTCATGCATTGATTTTTTTTGTTTTATTATGTGATTTAAAAGATGTTAAGGATCTTTTTTGTGAAGAAAGTTTTGCTGCTGAAATTTAATAAAATCTTGGTTCTAATAGATGAGATCCTGCATTGGGTGTTTTTCTGGTTAGTGTGTATGGAGCATCACCTGTTTATTGAGTGTGCTTGGTGCTGTAAATACAGTGTAGATCCTGAAGGGAATCAATCATTGACGTCTTCATAAATGTAACCTGGCCTGGTGGTGGTAGGTGCTAGCCCAGACCTGGGCTGCATAATGTGATTTTTCTTAAAATTACTTGTTTTTAAAAAAGTTTCACCGGTGACCTCATACTCTATTTAGTGCTGATAAGAGCCAACATTTAATATGCATTCAACATGCAGGAGGAGCCATGTTAAGCCCACTTCAGGCATTTCACTCCTTGCTTGGGTGCTGCCTCAGTGCAGGAGCTCTGTCTCCTCAGCATCTCCTTCCTGGTCAAACCCATTCGTAGTCTCCAGTCCATTTTTTTTTTTAAATGCCATTGCGACTGCCTGCCACATATTTTGAGGAGTTCTTCCCTCTTTCTGAGGATTGAACCTAGGGCCTTCTACATGTTAGATAAACTACCACTGAACTACATTTCCATTCTACTTACATTTATGTAATTACCCTAATATGTGTCCTACTGGTGAACTCTAGCTTCTGCTTCTAGATCCATGAGAATATTTCTGAAGAAACATTCTTGGTTTTCTTTGAACATTAAAGTAATTTCTAGCATATCATAAAATAATTTCGTGCTGGAATTTCTTTGCATCTATTGCCACATATTTAGGCTTACAATTTTCAGAAGCAAACAGTTATAAGGCAGGCAGTTACTGTGTGACTTTTGTACCTTTCATAACCTAGTTATGTCCATTCTTGTGTATTAAATAACTGTCATGTTTGTTAATCTTCTGTACAAATTTGTTTTTTCCACTTAAAAGATCACACCCATTCCAAAATTGATTGTGCTAAGGTAGGAGGATCATGAGTTCAAGAGTCACCTGGGTCACACATTAAATTCAAAGTCATCTTGAACTCCATAGCAAGAGCTTGTCTGAAGAAACTGAGAATGTTGCTTAGCACTTACCTGCAAAAGCAAGACCCTGGGTGAATCTCCAGCAGTATATATACACACACACATTGCATAATCTGCAACATGCAACCATCACCACCACCACTTTAGAAATACTGTCATGATAGTTTTGTTTCTTTTGTTTCTGATTTGACTCCTTGCATAGATTTTCTCAAAGATGGTTCCCTTGATTACAGTTTCCCTTTCAAGTTCATACCTGATTTTTTTCTTAGAGCTGAGATAGTTGATTGCGAAATCGCATTCTGAATCTGGCTTTTTTGTAAAAAGGGTCTTCGCTCAGGCAGGCTTTTGGACCTGCAGAAGTGCCTTCAAAAATTCCCTGCTGTGCTTGCTCCAGTCAGATTTCAGAAGTAATGATTGGGTGGGCAGTAGGGAGGCAAAGGTAGATTAAAATCAACATGATCATGAAGTCTATGTTTTTCTTAAGTTTTTGCAGCTGATTAGTACTCAGAATGATTGTAATTCTCTTGGAGGATTTTCAGGAGATGCACAAGAACCGAGAACTGATGCAGGTACTGTTACTTTCTCTTTTTTTTTTGAGTGAAGTTCTAGATCTTCCCTTTTAGATATTTGGTACTGCTTAGTAAACAATTCAAAGACTTCATTTATAAATGTTTTCAGAATTCTTTGACCTAATGTGAGTTTCATGAGAAGAGACATTTCTTAACTGATACATTGGTGGGTTTTGATTTAAACAATAAAATGAGCGTTGGATCAGTTGGCTGTTCCTGGAGTGCAAACCTTTTCAGTCAGTGGAAATAGAGGTTTATGCTGAACTACAAAGTTAATTGTGTAAATTTTTTTTTTTTTGAAGGCGGTTCTCGCTTTAACCCAGGATGGTGTAACTTTGAAGCTCAAACTGACCTTGAATTCCACCTCAGCCTTTCGATTGCTGACATTTATGAAGCGTAAGCTGCCATGTCTGGCTTGAAACTTGTAATTCAAATAACTTTTAAAAGAGAGACTTGCAATCTTTCATTTTAAAGCTTGCATTTATCTTTGCAAATTGAGCAAACTCATGTGGATTATAGATTTTGCTTTTACGAAAATAAGACACCAGAGCTTGGGAAATGCCTCAGTGGGTAAAGTGCTTGCTATGGAAGTGTGAGGACTGTAGTGTTTTGTATCTTTTTTAGATCACACATAAATGCTAGGTGCTTAACATCAGCATCTGTAATCCCAGTACACCTTTTTGTGAAACAACAGCAAGAGACCAAGAATCTCTAGAATCTTGTGGGCAATTATGTAGCAGTATTGAAAAGGCCCGATTTCAAACAAGATAGAGGGTCTAGGAACAATTTCTGAAGACTCCTCTATTTCCAAGTATGCACCACATACAAATTTACCAGCCAACATCTCCTTATACACAAACACACACAGAGGCATGGGTTGGGAAGAGAATTCAGTGGGTAAAAGTTTCTAACACTAAGCTTGGTGATCATTCCACCGTCAACTCTCAGAAACACTCTGGGTTCCATACACATACATTGTGATACATGTATACACTCATGTACACAAACCAAAAAAAAAAAAGATCTTTCTTTTAAAAAGATAATGACATGCAGTGTAATGTTACTGTGTTTATATTGTCTTAAAGAATCAGTATCTGTAATAAATAGAAATGAGGATTTTTTTATGTCTTATGTTTTACAGTTTTTAATTTAGCAGATTCAGTTTGTTTATTATATATGAATGAACACATTCCTAATTCTCAGCATGGGCTGTGTTTAGAATCAGAGGAAGCAAGGCTTTTCCTCCTGCTACTGCTGTGTCACAAATGCAGAAGAGTGGTGGATTCCTGTTTGTACTTGTACAGTTTGGAGTTTCCTCTCCTAAGCCTTAGCTTTAATCATCAGCTTTACTCTTTTCAGTTGCTTCTCTCTTCCAAAGCCTCCTTTAAAAGAAAGACCTTGGAATTGTGCAAAAATTTTTGGTAAAGAAAGTTGATTTACTTTTTTTGTTCTTTATGTCTGGCATTTCAAGGCCTGATTCAACAGAAGTGGAAGAAATGGCACTTCTTGTATGCTGCCCATGGAAACTCAGGTGGTAGGAGTCATGAAAGAACTTTAAGCGTTAAGACCAGATCTTGCTGTGCAACCCAGACTGTCTTCCATCCCTGCTGCAAGCTTCCTAGTTGTGGAAGTTTCTGGCATGAGCTTGGATCCATGCTCAGCAAAGTCAGCCTTTGAATCAAACTCAGTCTGGCTGTGTTTCTTTTATTTTCATGTTTTCTTGTGCTTAGTTAGAAAATCACTTAGACCAGATGTGGATGAAAAGATAAGAAGAGCAGGAAGATTAATACTGTTAGGTTGGGAATGTGGGAAATACTGATCCCCAGATAAATGAAGTCTATTTCAGTTCAAGTGTTGGCTTCCAGTATAGTTTAGTGTCTTAGTGAGAGCCTTGCAGCATGGCATCTTTTCTCAAAAGATGCACCTTATAATTTAAGGGGAGTGTTTTGTGTGTGTGTATAATGGTAGTGACAGTATTAAACACTAAATTGACAGCTCAAAGTGTTAGGACTTTTTGCCAATAAAAATTACTTAGGAAGCCTTTACAAACCAGTACTTGATAAACATAACATTACTTGTAGTGTTTTCAGAATATATTTTCAAAAATTATTAAATAAGTAGATTTTAATCTCATTCATTCATTCATTCATTCATTCATTCATTCATTATTCATTCATGTTTTGATGTCTCATGTGACAGTCAACATGGTGTGAATGTCACTGTGTAGCCCAAGCTGGCTTTGATCTGTGGCAGTCCTTCCTCAGCTTTAGCTTGGGTTGCAGGTGTGAGTCATCATGCCCAAATTGATTTCAGTTTTTAAAA
Source organism: Typhlomys cinereus (assembly GCA_023101885.1). Lineage (NCBI taxonomy): Eukaryota > Metazoa > Chordata > Mammalia > Rodentia > Platacanthomyidae > Typhlomys > Typhlomys cinereus. The sequence continues at coordinate 4,077,320 of JALPQD010000182.1, read as the reverse complement.
TGACAAATAGTAAAACTTATCTAAGTTAGTTTTGCAGTCTCCGATGTATTCTGCAATCAAAAAAGCCCAACATTTGCCATCTTTGGTTGATATTTTTAGTCTCGTTAAAGTATGACTGACAAGATAAAAATAGCATTCACGTTTAATAAGCAGTCTAGAAAATCACTACCTCAAAGATAAAATATATATATACTAGAGGGTTTTTTTTTTTTTTTCTACCTTTTCAAAGTTTTCTGTTCTGGTGTTAACATGTTAGTATAAATAAGTTTGTGTTTTCTTCAATTTTGTATAAATGTCTACTTTTTTCCCCCTTCATAATCTGGCAAAGACTGCTTTTCCCTCCTCGTGTGTGTGTGTGTGTGTGTGTGTGTGTGTGTGTGTGTGTGTGTGCGTGCGCGCGCGCACATGCATGTGTATGTGTCAGAGACATTGTCTGTGCCTCTGGAGACCCAAGGGTGTGACTTCGGGAATCACCTCCTACTTGTTTTGCTCTGGAGTTTCCCAGGCTTCGCCTTCCAAGACCAGAAAGAAGAGGCCATTACCATTTTCTCCTGGTATGTTTACATGGTATCCGGGATCTAAACTCAGGACCTTCTGCTGCAAGGCAGATGCTTAACCCTTGAGCAGTCTCTCCAGCCAGATTGGACTCTCTAAGTCAGCTTGCTTATTTTGAGATTTGTGATTATTACTTTTTATTGCTAAATAATCTTCCAATTAGTTTACCAAATGATGGATGTTTTAGTTGTTTTCGGTTTTTCCTGCCTTATCAGAAAGGCCAGAAAGGCCAGAAAAGGCCAGAAAAGTCTTTCTATAAATAATGATTCCATTTCTCTTAAGTAAATGCCTAGAAACAGAAACCCATGACTAGGTTTAACTCTCTCTCTCTCTCTCTCTCTCTCTCTCTCTCTCTCTCTCTCTCTCTTTTAGTGGCCATTATTTTCCAAAGTGGTTGAATCATTTTTAATTCCCATCAGCATTGTTTGAGAGTTGTTTTTGTATTCTCTCTGACCTTGACATAATCTCCCTCCCATTTGTTTATTTGATCATGGGAGGCGAGGGGCACAGCTTGCTGCACCATCCTTGTAGAGGTCAGAGGACTTGTTGGAGTTCTCTTGTTTTGCTAAGATCCAACTCTGGTTGACAGACTTGGAGATGAGTGTCTTTACCTCCTTTAACATTTTGATGACCTGACATAATCAGGCTTGTGTGCCTCCATGATAGTTAAGGATGTTGAGATGCACTAGATTGTTTTGCCTTCTGTGTATTTTCAAATATCTGTTTAAATTTGGTTGTTTGACCTGGAGAATTTTTATTAGATTTACTTTAATTGTGTGGTTCAAGAAACAGACAGTAATTTTGAGTAAGTCCAGTTTATTTCTTAATTCTTTCTGCTTGTAGTGTCACTTGAGAACAAAGTCCTCAAGATTTCTGTCTTTACTTTTAATTTTTTTATTATTTATTCAATTTGTGCATGTGCGTGTGTGTATGTGTGTAGAACCATGGGCAAACGGGAACCACCATGGACCGCCTCCACCTCCTTGTTTACTCTGCCCTGGGATTCATAGGCTCTGCCCTACCAGGACCAGAAACACAGGCTGCCCTGCTTCTGCCTGGCATCTATACATGGGGTCTAGGAGCCGAACTCAGGACCTTCTGCCTGCAAGGCAGAGGCTTAACCCCTGAGCCACCTCTCCAGCCCCAGTTTAGTACTTTGTCTACTATTAATGCAATCAATTCCAGCTTTCTTTTTGTAGTGCTGATAAAGCATGCTTTTCACCCTATTTGGATGGATTCTTATAGGCAGTATAAAGTTAGGATTTTTGTCTTTCTAATCAAATGTCAGTCTCTTCCCTTTAGCTGTGTTGTTTAAGCAAGCTTTCATACCTGGTTATCATGTGAATCATTTTCTTCTGCCACCTTTTGGTTTCACTATAATTTTTAACCCTTTTTGTTAACTACTTCTAACTTGGATTATTTTAGTTGATGGTTAGATGTATATATTTTACCAGTCTATTGTCAAATGATAATAAACTTAACATAAGCTTCAATATATTTATACGTATAGATGTTGTAACCCCTAACAATATTTTAAAATATAAATCTAGAGTTTTAGCTGTATATACTTATTTTAAAAAGATTTTAATGTGTAACAAAATAAGTCACATTTTTACATTTCAATTTTTCAGCTCTTCATTTTTTTGGTATAAACCTACTTTCTACCTAATAACATGTTCTATGTTCTATGTGCTTGTGGATTTCCTTTAATATTTTTTGTAGTATAAATGTTGGTGATTAAGTCCTGTTTTTTTTTTTTTTTGTTACCCTTTTACATTTATCATGTGTGCACATACACGCAATGTACACTTGTCATGGCATGCTTGTGAAGGTGACAGGAAAGAATGAAGAATTCAGTTCTCTCCTGAATACTGTGAGTTCCAAGGATTGGATCAGATTGTCAGTAAGCACCTTTATCTGTTTGTTTTGATGATTGTAATTTTTTTTAATGTCTCAAGTTTTAATTTTGCTTTTTTCTGGCAATAGCTTTATTAAAATACAATTTATTGCATGTCTCATAGTTGGTGTACTTGATATTTCATTCTTGTTCCTAATGAATAATATTTTGTGGTGATAGCACATTTTCTCCATTCATCATGATAGCACATTTTCTCCATTCATCAGACAATAGACATTCATTTAACTTGGATTTAGGAATAATGCTGGTGTGAACATTTGTATTCCCTTTTTTGCATTGATAAATTTCCCCAGGAGTGAAGTTGCTTTTTGTCAGGTACTGTCCCATGTTTAAAGTTTTGAAGAAAGTGCTCTGTCATTATACTTTGTATGCTGTTCTACATTCACAACTTTTATGCAAGACTTCTAATTTCTTGTCCTTTTAGTTAGGTTTTTTTAGTGAATATAAATTGTGTCATTATTTCCTCCTCCCCCTCCGTTTTTTTTGTAGATAGGGTCTTTTAGGTCAGGCTGGCCTTGGACTCACCATCCTCCTTCTTGTCTACCTTGTTCTTCTTCTATAAAAAAGGTCTTTTGCTTTCACTGCTGCTTTTAGATTTCACCTTATTACTGGTTTTGGAGAGGGTATTTATTAGCTTTTTTTTTTTTTAACCCAAAACATTAATAATGGGAAATAACATTAAGATTTTGTATAAAGAATGTTAAAGTAGATTCCTTTAGGACTTCTTGCTTATACTACTGTTTCTTTTACCTTGAAGAGTTCTTTAAAAACAGACCAAAAAAGTGTGATTTGGTTTGATTTACTGTTCTCAAGCATCAGTTATTAGTTCAACAGGGAAATACTATTTGATAGAAGGGACTAAAAGAGAACCTAGTTCCTCTTGACATTTCTTCTCTTGGCCTACCTAATGTCCTTCAATGGGAATTATGTTTTTTTTTTTTTTTTTTTTTTTTTAAGGGACACACTGTAGCATACCTGCAGTAAGTAGTTCCTTTCCTTTTGTAAGCTTTCCTTTGTTTTTAGACTTTTATATTGGTCATTTTTCTTGATGACTTTCTTTGTAGATAATTGTAGAACACCTAGAACATCTGGCAAAGAAATGCTTTTCATGTCTTTAGCCCTTTGGACGCTTCTCTACCCGCTGTTTTTACATTCTTATACAGTAGAATAGATTGCCTAATGATGTGGAATACCCGTATCTTGCAGATTGCAAGTTTGGTGTATTTGCTTATGGGAGGACTTTAGAAGGTTGTGCACTACAGGGAAAAGGGAATTCTTTAGTAGAAAAATAGAATGTTCTAATATTTCCCAATCCCAAGAAAATTCTCCTATAGTAATAATAGGTTTACTAAGATACTCATATGTAATACATGAACCCTTTTTGATCTGAATTTTTAAAGTATTTGAGAAAGGGAGTTCTGAATTTTTAAAGTATTTGAGAAAGGGAGAGGAGGGAGAAAGAAGAGAGAGAAAGCATACACATGTGTTACAGCATACATTGGAAGTCCGATGGAACTGAGGTCTCCAGGTTTGCTTGTAGGCATCTTTACCTCATGAGTATCTCCATGACTTGAATTTCTAAATTTTGATGAATTTAAAATTCCATCTTCCAGAAAAGCCTATTCTGCACTCTTGCCAACAGTGCATGAATTCCTATTTCTATGCATCTTCTTTTACTATTGGATGTCTTCAGATTGTTTTTGGAATAAAGTTTAATAATCATTGTATCTTTGTGGTAGACAGAGATAATTGACTTTTTAAAGTTGTCTTTTGACCGCTACATACCTGTATTCTGTCTTTCTTTCTCCCCACTCCCCCAACTCCTTCTGTTGCAGTCCGCCTGCATAGTTGCTGATAAATGACCAGAACACAGCTTAAGGGAACAAGGAGTTTACTTTCTTACGATAGTCCGGTTACAGTTCATAGTCCAGCTTGACGGGAGAGCACACACCAACACCAGGGCCGAGGAACTGGCCACCATGACGGCTGAGAGATGGACAATCCTTACTTGCCAGACCAGCATGTCTGGCCAAGTATACAGAAGGATGCCCACTCTCTCAACCAGCTCTCTGTGATTTATCCAGGGCCTAATCCCACCCACCATGGGCTGGGTCTTCCCCAGCAGCTAGACAATCTACTTCAGGTTTGCTCTGGGCTTAACTCAACCATCAACTCTCTACAACTGTGCCCAGAGCTCAAACCCTCGAGTCAAGTTGACACCTGTGCTTAACTATGACACCTCCCCTTTCTACATTCTCCCTGAAAATGGACATACTGACCTGGTCTGACCGAACAGAATTTCCACTTTCCTGCTATATGCTAGCATTTGACGATTGAAAGATCTAAAAGATAGGAAAGATTTCATTGTTATAGTTCACTTAAGAAAGTTTAAACATCATTTTGGGTGATATCTGTCTGAAGTCCTTTTCAATTTATTGACAGTGTTATTGAGGTTTTTTTTTTTTTTTTTGTCTTTAAGCTTCTCTGTTTGAATTGCTCGTTTGTTTTCGTGGGTCTATTTATTTAATTTTGTAGGCTCCCCATCCTGTGCTTTTAGCTTAACTCGGTAATTCACAGATCAGAAGAAATGCACCATGCCTTGTTTTCTGTGATTCCTTCATAGCTAGCTACCACGAGAATGAGGATTTCCCCAGCCAAATCCTCACTCTATATTCATTTTCCTATTAGCCGAGTCTCAGCTGGGTCCACAAGCTGTAGAGGGTTGAACTTTCTGACCTATGGGCCAAAATAATAGACCAAGATAAAAGCTAGCTCCCAATAAACTGAAATGCAGGTAAAAACTCAGGTTATCCTATCACAGCCTCTTTGTTAGATGCCAGTCAGAATCTTAAGAAGCCCAGTTAATGATAGGAACTTGCTTAGTAAGTCTGGAATTTGTGTGTGCATGTATGTGTGTGGCATGTGGTTTATCAAGTCTTTTTGGCACAATTCTATACACACCATAAAGAAAATACCGATTGTTGAGATTGTGTTTGTCTTCCTTGGTAATTGTAACCCCACCTCCAGAGATTAGGATGAAGGAGGGACAGAATGTTGAGCTGGTGGAAGGTCGAAGATAACTTGCTAGAGTCTGTTCTTTCCTTCTACCATATGAAGTTCTGTGTATTGAATTCAGGCAAATACCTTCTCAAACCTTTGAGCCATCTCACTGGACCTGATTAGCACTGCAGTTGTAAATACTACAAAAAATGTCTCACTGTTACCCTGTTTTTTTCTGTTCAACCTGTTACTATCTCACATAAATGTAGTGTGATATGATATGATGCTACCCACAGACTTTATTTTGCTTTCGGATCTTTTTACCTTTCTGTAGTCTTCATCTGTGCACATGTATAACACGTAGTTTGCTACGATAACAAAATAGAACATTTATAAGAAGGCTGTTTTTTAAAAGTAAAAAAATTAAAGGATTTGAAGCAGAGTACCCCAAAGTATGAGGATGCTCTTTTAGTAACAAAGTCACCAAATAGGACATGGATTTATTTTTTCTTAGACCCTACTGAAAAACAACTTTGTGTGTGTGTGTGTGTGTGTGTATGGTTGTATGTAGAAGAGTTCACTGTATATGCCTGTGGAAGCCCAAGAATGATAACAGGAATCGTCCTGGATTCTTCTACTTCGTTATCATTCTGCTTTGGACCAGAACTGCAGATTCACCACCATTTCTGCCGCATGCATGTGTGCATGCATGATCTGGGATCCCCAATTCCTTGTGAGGCAAAGGCTTTAACCCCTGAGCCATCCCAGACTGTGAGAAATTCTAAACTTCATAATTTCTTAATCTTATCTGTAATTTAAATTTGAAAATATAATCTGTTATTTACTGTCAAATAGAGAATGAGATGACAATATTTTAAAGATTCAAGGTAGCTTCTGTGTATAAAAATTTTTGGAAAAAGGTTGAGTTGCCAAATTTTAACAGATTTTTTTTTTTATAGTTCCTAACAATCATCTGTTAAACAGTTCAGTTTTAGTGGTTGTCTACAGTTGTACAACCATTATCTTTGGTCCAATTTGTTCTAAAATATTTCATCTCCTCCAAAGTTTATGCTATTGACAGTCAGTCCTCTCTCCCAGTTGTTGGCCTGCTTTTAAAACTCTCAGTAGAAAGCTCAGTGGGATCAAGTAATATATGGTCTGGCTAAGCATTTTTGGGAGATTTGTCTGCTTTTTAGCATCACCTTTATGCACTATTCTGTTACTGGATAAACACGGGTTTGTTGAAGGAAACATTTATCTAGGACTGCGGACATACATTTTATTTTTCTTACATAGTTAGATGCGTAAGAGTAAATGGTAGAATTTAAAATGAATTCATGTTTCTTAACTTCTTGTGTTTTCTGAAGTGGTTGTACCATTTTGTCTTACCGTTAGCAACACAGGAGGGATCCAGCTTGAATTGTTTCCTCACTAGTACTTGTAGTAGTAAAGTTTTGAGCAGGTGTGTTGTGAAACCTTCTTGTGGGTTGAATTTGTAGTTCTCAGATGATAATGATGTCTGGCATCCTTTGGCCTTTGGGAGCCTTTGTGGTCAAGTTTTCTAAGTATTTCATTTAATTAAGAATTTGGGTTATTTTTGTTGAGTTGTAAAGAGTTCCTTTTTATATTTTAGATATTTATCTAGTACTTAGAGTGATACTCATTCTTTTTCCATTTCCCCCTGGAGGTGGAGAGGAAGGAAGGAATGCTTGCATGCATGTCATGACACACAGAAATCAGAGGTCAATTTTCAGAAGCCTTTTCTGTCCTTCCACAATGTGGACTCAAGTCATCAAGTTTTTGAGCAGGTGCCTTACCTGTTGAGCTGTCTCATCAACCCTCGGTGTCTTTTGAAAGTGTTAGCCTCTGATGTAGTCTGATTATTTTCATCCACATGTTCTAATTTAATTTCCAGTGTATTTATTATTAAGAAATGGGGACTTAGAAAATTAATTAGTCCTTTGAAGGCCCACTTTTCATAAATGGGAGACTTCTCTTATTTCTTTCCTCATACCAGAGAATGCACTATTAAAATAACACTAAGTTCGTTAATTCCTTAGCTTTGGGCTTTCCAGTCTTCAGAAATATGAGCGCTTAATTTTTGTTTACAAAGTACTCAGTTTTGTAATAGAAGCCAAGTTAACTGTGATCTTTGCTTTTTTATTTAGATTGTGGAACAGCTGATTGGGAACTCTTCTATACATAAAACATATTCACTGAGATGCTTTGTAGTATAGAATATATGCCTCAATAAAAGAGAGGCAGAAACCACTTTTTAAATCAAATACAGCTACACACTCTTAAAAATCACAAGTTTCGGGAGGCGTGCACAGGAGTATTTGGGGTTCTAGGCCAGCCTGGGCTATGGACTGAGATCCTGTTTTAAGCACAAACCAGAAACTCACTACTCTTAAAAATCTATAGCATAGTGGCAATAAAACACTTTTTTTTTCTTTTTTGAGCCATGTAAATTCAAACTTTGCTTACTACCTTTATTATAGTAAGGTATTATTGAGGTAAGCTATTGAAATTTAATTTCCAAAATGATTTACAGAAGTCTTAAAAATACTACTACAAAATTAGATACTTGTAAGTTAGACTTATTTGCTGCATTAGAGATTAATTCTGCTTGCTGTTAATCAAAGTTTCCATCTGACTAGAACAGTGGCAATTAATGTAGTATGCAAATGTGCTCAGACTTTAAAAGCAAAGAACAAATGGGTGAAATGGGTGTGTGTTCTGAGTTTAGGAAGCATTGTGAAGTTTTGCTTTCTCTTTCTCTTCCCTTTGTTTTATTTGCAGTATTGGGGATTGGGTCCAGGCACTCTAACACTGTTCTTTTGCAGTTAACTAAACTCCACAGTCTGTATAGTCATGACCTGGATTTATAACATCTGACCCGTATAGATCCACAGAAGGTGGTGGGTATCCCAAGATGAAGAATTTGAAAAAGTAACTGAATGAATACTCATTCTAAAGAGTACCTGAAAATTCACTTTCCTAGTAAGTTACCACCATGTTCAAGACTTCCATTGTGGATGGTCAATTTACATTTCCCAATACAGTCCAAGTAGGAGAATTGAGAAAGTAATTATACATTGTCATTTTCTTTTTTCTTTTCTGCCTTGGTGAAAGACAGTCGTTGAATATGTAGTTGTAAGATAAAATTGGGCACAAAGTTGTATATGTTTTGTTTTTTCCTTTTTAGACTTGACTATAAGTTCATACCGTATTGTTCAAAAGAAACCATAGTATCTTTAACTTGGTTGTCATTGAACTTATTCCCGGATTAAAGTGTTAGTTCAGTGTTTTAAGCTTCATCAGTTGGATAAATAGAGGAAATTATTTTAAAAGTGCTCAGTTGCTGAATTGGTGCAAATATCATAGGTATCATATGAAGGAAAGTACTCAAAAGATTCCTTAATACATCATTTCTGTCAACCCAAAGATTTGTAAGTTAATATTTTAATATAAAGACATGCAGGGGTTAATGACATATCCCAGTGGGTAAGGACACCTGAATGCAGATAATCCCAGTTCAATCTCTAGAGCCTGTGTTGTGGGAGACCCAATTTCCAAAACAGTTGCCTTCTGAACTCTATACATACTCAGTGAGGCTCTTTCTGTGGTCCCAGTTATGCTCCCCCTTTCTCGAATATTCATACATACAAAAAAAAAACATGCATACTGTGGTCATAATGGTGATGGTGGAACATTTTGAAGAATGTAATTACTGCCCAAATAGGACTTACCATAAAAATTTTTTAAAATATTCATTCATTCATAGAATATATTTATTTATTTATTTTTTGTTTGTTTATTTAAAGGAGAGAGGCCACCTGGCATCGGACAATTTTATGAAGTCAGTTCTTTTCCTTCTACCATGTGGAACCTGGGGTTGCCAGGTTTGCTCACAGGTTCCTTTAACTTTTAAACCATTTCACTGACCCCATAAAAGATTCCTCTTTCCCCAACTCCCAATCCTTCTTTCACCTTTGGCCTCCTTTGTCAGGAGAGTGGTGATATTTACATTTGAAACCACACCTTACATGAGACTTTTCCATGCGATTGATTTCATCTGATTCTATTTGGGAGAAAACAGTAAGCAGATGAGGTTGGGTTTGGTATTGAGCACCTGCAATTCTGGCATATACTGCACATAGGAGACATGAGAAGCCAGCTTTTAAGCTACTTAGCAAATCTTGTTTCAAAAAAAATTTTTTAAAAGCAACAAAAATTGAAAAGGTGTTTTAAATTACATCATCAAAATATGTGATGACACATTCTTGTTAACAGATGTAAAGAAACAAATTTCATGTATGAAGTCTAAGCAGACATTGTTTTTCATTCCTTTGAGACCCTGTGCGACATCTCTGTAAGGCTGGCATCAGAAGGTGTTACATAGTTCAGGCACAACACCTGCTAGCTTTTAGCTGACTTTTATTTAGTAAAAGCATCAAGTAGCCCAGTACTCACTCGCACACTAACCTGTATGGTCTGATCAATGAAGACTGTACAAGCAGATTTCTGGAGAGGTTCTGAGTATTTAAGACGCATATGTAAATGAAAGGCACTTTGGCATTGATTTTGAGACTCTGTAAGTGGAAAATGACCTCATGTAATAGTGCCAGGATGGCATGATTTACACCTGAGCTCAAGTTGTCTTAGAATGAGTTCCTGAAGAAAAAAAATTTTTTCATTGTGCCACTTAAAATTTTCTTAATAGGTCAGGTTTTAAAAAGTCTTTTTTCATTTGTAAAATAGTCTACTTGCTATTTAAAGTTTTTATGTTCTTGGTAACATTTGTTACCGAGAATGTACAGTAACTTGTTTGATAGTAGAAGCAACCCAGAGTAGCCACTGAAATCCAGAATTACACAAAGGTTCATTTAATTTATTGTAAACTTTACTGTCTTTAGTAATAGAGGTAGAGTCCAGTTGTTACAGGCAACACGAGCTAGCAGCAGATCTATTACATAACAAATTAGAAACTTTAGCTTAGTATCTAAATTCAGACAATTTTAATAGCTTAGGTTGACCTATATTTCACTTACATTAGAGTACGTGTCTGTGCATGTAGATGTTCTTGTGGGTGAGTGTTCATCGTGTGTGGACAGAGGCACATACAAACTTTGTGTGCATGTTGTGGAGGTTGTCATATCCTCAGGGGTCATTCCTCGGGCACCTTTCGTTAGAGACACATTTCATTGACCTGGAACTTTACCCAGTAGCTAGACTACTTGATGAGCAACTTTCCTGGAACCCACCGGTCTCTGGTCTCTGCCACCCATTAGCCGGATGACAGGTATCTTCACTATTGTGCCCAGCAAAACTTGGATCTTTGGGGTCAAACTCAGGTCCTCAAACTTACGAGACAAGTGCTGTCCTTAGCTCTTCTTTATAGCTCTTAAAACTGCTGCACCTACAATTTCAGGAGCATTTTCAAATGCCCTTCTCCCCCAATTTCCTTTTTTTGTTTTTAATTTCTTCATTTTGCATTTGTGTGTATCAGAGGGCACTGTATGACACTGTGGAGACCCAAGGGTGATCTAAGGGATCATTCTGGATTGTTTTTATCTCCTCATTGCTTCACTTTGGGATTTCCCACGAGGGCTGAAAATGTAGGCTTCCCGTTTCTGCCTTGCGTTTTTATATGGGACCTGGGATCTGAATTCAGGATCTTCTGCTTGCGAGGCAGCATCTTAACCCTGAGCCACCTTTCTAGTCCTTGAGACATCCATCTCTCCAGCCCTCCCCCAATTTCTTATGACTCTGCTCTCCTTGCCTGTCAGATTATTAACCCCCCTTCTTTGTGGGACACAGCACACACAAAGCTTTCTCTGTGTGTTAGCATTTTAATGAGACATCTAGAAGTTTCTGTCTAAACAGAAGTGGTCCTTCTTTTTCAGTCTTGCCCACCTTACAGGATTTGACCTTCTTGTCTACCAGTTAGAGTTTAAACTAGAAAATATTTGCGGTTCACCTGTTACTTCCCTGATAGCTTGTTATCCTAACCTAGCTAGGCAACCCCGTGTGTAGTTTTGACAAAAGCTTGTTTGAAAGGATTCTGAGAGATGATGGTATTGTGTTTGAGGACTCAGCATTGGAGCGAAGTCAAGGAGTCAGTGAGAAGTGACCAGTGATTCAGGAATAGTTGAGAAATGGAAAACTGATTCTTAGAACAACAGTCCCTGACAAGTGGTTCTGTAGGCTTTCCTGTCAGAACCCCCTGGGAGCTACTTGGCAAATACCTTTCCAAGTGATTTTAAAGACTCCTAGCAAATGTAACTATAGTCTTGCAACTGCTGATCTGTAAGAGAAAGCATGGTGGAGAATCATTCATGATCTAGTGGGATTGCCTACCAAGCTGCCCCCCCCCAGCTTGTGTGTACTTTATTCAGTTTTTTTTTTTCAGTACATGCCTACTGAACCATTTTACTTAGCCAGAAATGGAATTTTAAGTTTCCAACTGTATGATAATGTGGAGGGCTCATGGTAAGAGAACACATGATCCTTGAACTACAGTGCCCATCCAGACTTCCTGCCTGCCATCCTGCCTTGTTTCGTGTGCCTAGTTCTCTGCAACTCCGTTTTCTTGGTCTTTTGCTGTTCAGCAACAATGAATGAGTTTCCTTCCTTCCCTCACAGGGTTTGTTAGCCCTTCTTGGGAGACCACCCATACTTGGCTTGACCCTTCACTCAGGGCTCTTTTATTCTTTAATTCCAGACACAACTACTTGTTTTGAATGTGCTTTTGTTTTCTGTCTTGGAGTAGTTCCTTCCATAGCACCTTTCTGCTTAACTTGGAGCTTGTAGCTCTCTTAATAGACCAAGTCTTTTTAAGAGCAGAAATCTGCCTATTTTTAATCTACCATTGTATTTTCGGTATCTATGTAGTTTTTGAGTAACATTGTGTTGAATGAATCAGTCTAACTGAGCAAAAATTACACATGTGTATAGAATCAAGTTAGAGACTTTAGATGCAGAGGCTTCTGGGAATGGAGAAATTACCATGAACAGGAACAGTGGTACAGGGTGCTTGACGTTGGAAGTGGGAAGGAAACATGGTTGTCAGATTTGGTAGTTGGACTGTGTGGGAAAAAGAGTAGACATATTCATCTGTTTCTTTCATGTGTCTTTTTATACCTAGGTAAGGTGGGCAATAGATAATATTGTGGTCCTGCTTAGCTGAAAGATGATACTGGAATGGTAAGGGCTTATGAAGGGAAACAACCAGCATTTACAAGAATGGTTATTTTTCAGAGGAATGTTACCAAATGACAGCTGGCGCATGCTGTAGCAGAATTTGTTGATCTAAGATACCTAGGATTTTGCAAGGGGTGTTCTTTGTTTTAAGAAGTGGAGATAATCTAAACCTCAAAGTTACAAATTGGCCATCAAGCCACTGGGTTATTGCACAGTACTCATTCAAAACTCTATTAGAAAATAATCCTAAAACTTAGGATTATTTTCTAATACTTTCAGAATATGTTTTTACTTACTCATGGGATAGCTATGTGAGCATGTAAAGAAAGACAATTTAATCATAAGGAATTAGAGCAAGATCAATGTGCCTATGTATTAAAAACTTAGATGTGACTGAAAAGTGTCTGAATTTTAGAGTTGTAGTCTCAATACTCTGGAGGCTGGGAAAAGAGGATTATGAGGTCCAGGCTTGCTTGGATTATAGAGCAGAGCTTGGTACCACAACCTCTCAAAAAACAAGCAGTAGGGGGCTGGAGAGGTGTCTCAGGGGTTAAGCTTCCGCCTTGCAGGCGGAGGGTCCTGAGTTCGGATCCCAGATCCCACGTATAGACGCCAGGCGGAAGCGGGGACGGCCTGCGCTTCTGGTCCTGGTAGGGCGGAGCCTGTGAATCCCGGGGCAGAAGGAGGTGGAGGCGTCCATGGTGGTTCGCGAATTCGTCCGTGGTTCTACACATACACAGACACACACACACACACAGACATACACACACGCACGCACATACACATGCACATGCGCACAGTTGAATAAATAATAATAATAAAAAAAAGCAAGCACTAGGAAAGAGTTCCTAGTTGTGGTATGTAAGATAGAAGTGGATTGAGTCTGTTTTAATAGAAGCAGACAGCTGAAACATAGTTACCTGTTGTATGCCATTATAATCTTCACACCTTCAAAGAGCTGCATCCTAATACATAGGCAAAAGATAGTTTTTACGTATTGTAATTGTTCTGAGAATTAAATGCATAGAATCTTACCCATTTTTTTTGCTAATGAATATCTCGATTTTATTACTACTACTACTATTATTATTATTGGTTAAGCTCACCAGAAAGCCTTGTTCAAGCCAGAATCTCTACAACAGTGTTGCCTGATCATGTCGTGCAGTATTTTAAGTGGTCTGTGATTTAGGAGCTAGTTTTTAGTACTTGTATAGGTGCTGTGGTGGCATGTCCAAGTCACAAAAATGGAAACTTTCTCTAGATCTGCCTCTGCATTTCACCCACTGTGGCTGATGTGGTCTCTACCACTGTAACACATACGTCTTACCTAGTTTCTGATATGTAACCCTCAGAAATATCTCCTCCATCTGACTTCTATTCAGTTGATTCCCCTAAATTGATCCAAAATGGCTACTTAAGAACCATAAAAACAACTGAGGCCATCTATATGCACCGAGACACTCTTTCTTTAGGCAACACATGGAGCCTTCCATAGTACTAAACATGTACAGACCTATTTTTCCTACCTAAGGGTCTCTCGGTTGGTTTGCTTGACCGACTCTTCCCACTTTCTAACATTTTTGTTTCTTCTTTTTCATCTGGAAATTTAGACCCAAAAGTTGAAGTTCAACTATAACAAAAATTTTGTTTGCATATTGCCTCCTAGTCTTAATTTTCTGTTTTCATTATCTTTTTTAAAAATTACTACCTGTCCATTTGTGGTCCTGGTGTGTGTAAGCCACATCATTCCTTAATGAGAAAAATAAGATGATTGGATTACAGTTTCAATCCCAAATGTGCTCCTTTAATATTGTTTATTTTTCCTGCCTTTTATGTTTTGTCCTATGGATTTCCTTGATTTCCTTTAAAGTATTACATAGAAAAATCTTATCAAAGCAGATGTAGTAGTAAGTTTGTGTAAAAGTAAAATTTAATAAAAATTTTCTTAAAACACTGATTCCCCCCCCCCCTTAGGGCACAAACTTCATTTTGTTTTTACATTTGCAACATTATATTAGGTATATCTGAAGACTTTGGAATAGTTTCTGAGTATGTATTGTATTCTGCATTATTTTTCTAATCCAGTTTAAGTTCTTAACCACTAGCAGGTACCTTGCTAGAGGAAAATGAAATATTTCCTAAATATTCTCAGCCAGCAAGCAAGAGACCATGTAGTCAAATAAGTACAAGAGGGTAAAATTTTACAGTGAGCACCCAACTCTCCATTTGTGGCAGATGTAGCTTGATCTTGTTATTTCTCCTGTGGGGGTATTCAGGGTCATTGATTGGCCTACCAGACTGATTTCAAAGCCTGCAGTGATATTTTCACTTGAGAAAAGACATCTAATGGGAAGCTTTTATTAGGAGGAAAGAATTCTATTGAGAAGATTAATATATCTATAATTTTAGAGACAGAGACAGTGTCTTAAGGCACATTAAGCAAGGAGCCTGGCACTCCCTCTAGAAAGTAACCTTTCACTGGCTTCTTGGAGTTGTCCTAATTAATATAAGAATCCAAGAAACAGTATTTTCCAATTGCAGTTCTTAATTATTCTTGACATTGTCATTCTTGTATACAGTGTATCTTAATCATATCCAACCCCTAATCCCCTTCTTCATCCCTTCCCAACATTTTTCCCTCTCCCTCTTCAGGCCCTCTCTGTTCATTTTCTTGCTTCTATTTAGTATAAAGATACTTATCTAGCACTTAGTTTCTATCAAGACAGTGTTTAGTCTCTTGATACTTGCTTCAAATATGTATTAGAGTCACTGAGATATTTGTCATTTAGAGAATGCAAATATAATAAATTTTGGTTCTGTCATGACCACTGACTTCTAGAGAAAACTGGGCAAAGTCCCACAGCTGGTCTCAAAGTGAGGGCTAGATGTTGGAGGTCAGTTCCTTGACTGTTACTGTAATGAGTACTAATTTAATTGGATTAAACTCATACTGGGAACCTTTGGTTCATAAAATTGAACTTTCAGAGCTGTATGCTTTTTAAAACAAACCTTGTAATCTGTGTAATATTGCAGCCAGAGGGCTTTGGCATCATCAGCAATAGTTGAGTCTGACTGCATGGGTAACCTGTCAGACCTGTCACTCCTTTCTGATAGTAGTCGGGTCTCTTGTCAAACAGACTGGCAGAGTAATATGTTATGAAGAGAACTGAGTAGGTTGCTGTAAAGTCTAAGGTGTCCAACTGTGAGTGGCTGCCTTAGTGCTGGACAGGTTCAGAATCCAGTAGCTCAGCCCACAAGGCCAGATGCCTCAGCGTTCCCAGTGTGGTTGTGAAGACTTGGCAGATTTCCTACAGAGGGACTAGTTTTCATTGGAAGTCATGTATGATATATCAGGTGGCTTATCTGTTGGATTCTGAGACACTTGACTGAAATAGGGAAATCAAAGACTAAGCAAAAATACAGTTTAGCAATATATAAACATTAAAAACATCAACTTAGATCTATAATCAGCAGTGATGATAGGGGAGAGTTGGAGTGGTTTTAGATGCATATATTAAAATGCTGCACAGTTGTAGAAATATGGACATGACTCTAGAAAAGAGGTAGCACCCAGTAAGTTGGTACTCAACCAATACACTTGTACCAGTGTGTGATATGCTAAGGCAGGGAGATCACAATTTTGATGTCAGTTCTGAGTTATGTAATAAGTAGCATTTGTGTATGGGTATTTCCAGGATCTTTTTGGATATTCAAGGAATAATTCTACTTAAATCCTGTTTTGTAGTCTTTTTTAATAAATTGAGAAGAATTTTGTTGTTGTGAATGTAATATTCTGAGATTCTGCAAGTCTTACAGTTACCACTATTTTTGATTTTATGATGACTAGTTTGCTGCTGAACCAGATATGAAGAACACTGAGAACTGCATGAAAATGCTTCATATGGTTTAACTTTTTGAGTTAAATGGTTTGTTTGTTATATGTTTGTATCAGAAGGCACTTTGTGTACCTGTGGAAGTTCATGAATGACTTTGGGAATCACCCTGGATTGTTCTACCTTCTCTTTGCTTTGCTTTCCCAGGGCTGGACATACAGGCTGTCACCATTTCTGCCTGGTGTTTTTACATGGGACCTGGGATCCAAGCCCAGGAACTTGTGCTAGCAAGGCAGAGGTTCAACCGCTGTGCCATCTCTTCAGCCCTAGATATACTATTTTTAAAAAGAGACCTCAAACACCCAAGTTAGAGACTCCAGAGATTAGATTTGTGATAGTCTGTGTTCCTCTGTTTTCTTAGCACTTAGCACAGTAAGCTTGTACTAAGGATGTGGATTTCATACTATTTTTGGGAAAATTACCATTCCCCTCTACTACTTACTTACTCATGTTTTGCTCCTTTTCCTGCATGAATAGGTCCAGAACAGCAGGAGTAAATGCAAAGTATTTTGAATGGTATTTCTCCAGGATCATTTAAGTTTTTTATTTAGTAATAGGCACTTCTGAAGTCAATTGAAAAGACTTGCTAAAAGGATGCATCTGAAATGTTAGGCTGAGCAGTAAGAACTATTAGAAGTTAATTGGCAGTAAAGATTCAGCTTAGATATAGTAGTTCCTTATCTTTAAGAGCATATCTCAAAGTCCCTCAAAACATGCACAGTATCAAAGCTCATATATGAGCAGTGCTTTTATCTATTCATTTATATATATATACCTGTAATATAAGTTAGGGACACTAAAAAATTAACAGCAACAGTAGGACAACTTAACTTTTAAACTTACAAATTGATTATAAAATTTCCTATATAATTTTCAATTATGAATGATCGTGGAAAACTGATACTTTAAAAAGCAAAACTAGCTTAGAATACTACTGTATTTTTTTATTTGCTTGCTTTTAGGTTATGAAGGGGTTTTATCTGTCTGTTTACACAGGCTCTCAACTTACTCTGAAGCCTGTAATTCATTATATAGACCAGACTGGCCTTGGACTTGAATTATCCTAGTTCTGCTCCCCAAGTACTGGGATTATAAATTTATACCACCATACCTAACTTTTATAGTATTTTGAAAGTTGATTTATTTTGGATTGCAGAGATGGTTCCCATGTAAAAATACCAGGCGAAAATAGGGGTGGCCTGCACTTTCCTGCCCTGGTGGGCGGAGCCTGGAAAATCCCAGAATGAAGCCAGAAGTAGAAGCAATCCAGGATGATTCCTGAAGTCACCCTTGGTCCTTCACAGGGACACACAGTGCCCTCTGATACGCACACATACACATATTGATTTATTTTCCAGTGGTGACTCCTTAGGCAAGTGTTCATCCACAGAAGTAATTAAAATCATACTCTCTTTTTGCTTGTTTCGATACATTCATTTTCGGTATTTCTTTTTTTTTTTTTTAAGCTTTATTTTTATTTTATTTATTTTATGTGTGTGTGTGTGTGTGTGTATCAGAAGGCACTGTGTGTACCTATGAGGGGACAAGGATAACTTCCGGAATCATCCTAGATTGCCTCCACCTACTTCTTGCTTCGCTTTGGGATTTCCTAGGCTCAGCCCATTAGGGCTAGAAGTGCAGGCCTCCATTGTTTCCTCCTGGTGTTTTGTTTTGTTTTTTTTTTTTAAACATGGGACCTGGGATCTGAACTCAGGACCTTCTGCTTGTGAGACAGAGTCTTAACCCCTGAGCCATCTCTCCAGCCCCATTTTCGGTATTTCAATTTTGAGTTTGTGCCACACTAAGAATGGTTGATAATCTCAGTCAGAATTAGAGTCCTTGTGTGTTCTCTTTAATTTCTGAGACAGTGAGGACTATGTGACATCTTTTGAGGCTTGGGAAATTGTTTCGGGAGTCTGTGATGTCGGGGAAATGTTCAGTCACACAGTTTCCCATCACTTCTATCTTACATCTATCTCATTGCAGTTCTGTGATTAGAGATGTGAGTCACCAAATCTGCTTTTTTGTGAATTTACGTGTTCCTGATTCATGTTCTTAAGGGAATTCTGGTTCTAAGCTAAAACTGTGTTCATCTGCATGAAATGAGAATAAAAGGAAAGAATGTTTACCGTGCTCCAGCCACTTCAGTAGGCACTCTCTAATCTTTGTCGTCATTCCTTAATGGGTATGCAATCCTGTGACAGGTTTCTTTGGATGGAAACTGGTGTGTAAAATTAGTTAATGCAAACCCAGATACTTGGAGTTTTTTAAAAAAAATTTGTAGACAATGCATTTTCATCTTAGGTACCCCTTTCTCCCTCCCACTATTCCTGGACATTTCCCTAGCATGTCCACCTTTTGCCTTTATATCCTAATTTTTTAAATTGGACAATATAAAGTAATATGTAAGCAATAAAAAAATTAAGGATGCAGATAGTTATGATTGAGCTCCCAATTCCACATGGTTAAGAACACATGATAAAGCTGAAGAATAGCAGTTTCATCCATCTTCTTTGAGACTAAAAGTTCATGGTGTGAGCACAGAGAATCCCAGCCCACAGGACGCCCACATTGAGCGCACACATCCACCTTGTGAGCATAAAGAGCCCCAATCCAGGGAGGCCATCCACATTGTGTGCACATGAAGCCAACCCCATGAGAGGCCCTCATGTTGTGAGTACACAGATAAGGAATTCAGGGTTTTGGCAGGCAGTGTGGTATGTCAGGCTATTAACTTATTTATTTGTCCACAGGTCAGAACACTGAATGTAGAAGTAGTCTCATCTCTCTGCCACCATCTGATGCATGTGGGACACAGCAGCCACGGGTGCAGTGCCTCTAGGGGCAGGCATTTGGAGCTTTTTGGGAGACAGGAGTCTTAGTGTATAATTCAAGCTGGCCATGAATTTGTCTAAACCTCCCAAGCCTAAGGGATTTAAGGTTGTATGTCACCACACTCAGATGATTTAGCACTTTTGAAGTTAACTTAGTCTATGAAAAGGCGAAAACAGTGAACCACAACTCTTTAAAATAGTACTGCCCTATGTTTTCTTAGTTTGATGGACACAGAAAGGGAACAGGAAAGCCCTTATGGTAATTAGAAAATCTCATGAATCACAGACTTTGGAGAGACAGGCAAAGCAAAGAAGATCCCGTGATCAGATAAATCTAGACTTGAGGTCAAAAATAAAGCCATGCAAATTTCATATAGAACCTCTCAGTCTTTTATGTTTTGTCTGCTATGTCAACTTTAAAGACCATGTCTTGACATGTTTTACAAATTTCTTTGTTCAAATCACATCAGCTTTTCCACTTTACCAAATGCAACTGGGCAATGGCTGGGTTTTGTAAAGCAAGGTTGTTGTAGCGACTGACTAAGCTAGATCTAGAGAGTTTATTACATTCTTAGAGATCTTAGAATCTCCTCTAAAAAATATCCATCCTCACCATACCAGCTGGGACATATTTTTTCTTTTGTGTGAAGTTTCAATTATTTGTACTTTGGGGTGTTTTAGTTTTCTTGCAGCATCTAGTACAGGTCCAATTTTATTTTAGTAAACTTTTAAATATATCCCTGGTAAGGAGCAGGAGTAAAAGTCAAGCCTCTGTTGTGTGCTTCAGTTTTCTATCTTACTGGTGTATCTCTTTGTAGTTGGGAGTTCAGACAGGATCTGCTTGATGAAGAGTTGGGTTTTTAAAGATTTAGATACCACAATGAAGAGTTGAACTAATTTCAGCTTCTGATCCAGTCAAGTTACTGCAACTCGAGAGTTGGCAGCTCAAGAAATTGAGATGGGTTAGAATGATTTCAAGTTCCCCATTTTCCCAGTCAAAACACTTGATTTTTTTCCCCCATGTGTAAAGGACGGTGGGTCCTTTTGTCAGAATCTTGTCAGTATTGGAGTAGTTTGTCATTCTGTAGTAGTAATTAAAATGATTGAATAATTTGTTACTATGCAAAGAAAATGACTAATATTTAACAAGTAGCTTTTCTACCAGAAGGTTTGGCTTGTTTTGTGCTTTGAGCTTTTGTTTAAAAGTTAAGAATTGGGGGCCTGGAGAGATGATAGCTCAGGGGTTAATTAAGACTCTGCCTTGAAAACAGAAGAACAGACCTGAGTTCAGTTCCCAGATCTCACATAAAAATTCAAGGCAGAAATGGTGGAGTCTTGCAGTTCAGGCTCTAGAAAATAGAGCCTGGGAAATCCCAGAGTGAAGCCAGAAGGCAGTAAAAGCAATCCAGGGTGATTCCTGAAGTCACTTTTGGACACAGTGTCCGCAGAGAGAGAGAGAGAGACAGAGAGAGAGAGAGAGAGAAGGAGACACACACACACACACACACACACACACACACACACACCCCTTGGGGCTGAGTAAATCTCATTTAGCTCATCAAGTTTTCTGATTCTTTGGGGGTTTTTTGAGTGGGCAACATTCCTCCTTTAGTGCAGGTTAAGATTTAATGGTTAGTCCCCTAATCCCTTTCCATCAAAAATACAGTTCCCAGTTATTTGAAGGGAAAAATTTTGGTTCTAGATTACTATTTGTATGTATACGTGTTTTTTATTTTTGTAGAATTTGGAACATAGATATACACTGAAACAGCATGGCTGTGCCTCATTTATTAACAAGTACAAGAGAAGTTTCTGGACTTTATGAGTGGAAGATTTAATATGGTAATGCCTCGTTAGAATTTGATCTTCAGCACTGTCAAAAAGGAGGGAGGGAAGGAGAGAGGGAAGAAGCTGAATTGTTATTAGTATTTGAAAATGGAATTCACAGTGTGTTCTATCTATTTCCAAAAGAATTCTCATTTTGGCATGTTAAATGCTTTCTAATTTTCAAAAGTGAGAACTAGAATGCCAGTTTGGAATACCTCAGATAAGCAGCAGCAGCAGTGGGCAGCTTGGTGGCGTGGCAGAAGTGTTGCAGTGTAGGGTGCTGTGACTGTACTGTCCTGCATAGTGGTATGGACTACACTAAGGAAAGCAATGAGTACTTTAAGCCAGTCTTGCTGAAGAGCCTACAATCAAAAAGCTGAAAATCTTTTGCTCATTTATTTTTAGGACTGGGTTTTGCTGTGTGTTCAGTCACTGTGGACCACACTTGCCTGGGATTCATGCTAGTCTTGCTTAAGTTTCCTGAGTGTTGAGACTAATAGCTCTTGCTGATTTCATGGGTTCTAATACTGTATTGGCAATCTTACAGTAAAGAGTGAGCTCTATTCCTTCTAGCAGTTGGAAAACTGAAGTTGAAAATGGTAATTTCTTGTTAAGTTAATCTTCAGATTGCTAGAAAACAAGGACTAAACTTGTTTTCCTGACACCAGACTCTTCCACTAGAACAGTTCCAACAAGGCTGGTATGGTGGCACTCCTCCATAATTTGACTGTGTTGGACAGAAAGGTGGGAGAATTGTAGGCTGTCCTGGGCTACATAGTGAGACCCTTTTTCCAGAAAACGCCATAAATACCGCAAGCTGACCATCTCCATAAATGTATAATGCTGTTCTGTTGAGTAAGGTTTCATCTGATGTCCATTCTGTCAATAGATCAAAGTCAAATTCTAGCACACTGAAGCCCTTTGGGTTTTGATTCTGTCATCCAGAGTACTAGCCATCTTTTACTCTGTCACCAGTTGCTTGTACCTCCATCCATTTACTGATTTTACAATCCTGTATGCAGTCAGTATACGCACTCATCACCTGGGCCAGATAGCTAATTTTCAAAGTTGGTTAATAGTAGATCCTTGTAGAGTTGTGATGGCTCAAAATAAATGTTTGCTTCTGTTTTGTGCCTAAATTAGTCCAATGTGGTGTTCGTTTTTCCTCATTCTGTTCTTGAGTCCTTGAACTTGAGCTAAATTCTCTAAGCATGCAGTTGCAAGCTTTTAATTTATTTTTAACTTTAAAAAGTAGATTTAGAGGTTAGGGAAGTAACTCGGTCAGTTTTAAAGCACTTGCCATGCACACACAAGCACCCGAGTTTGGGTCCCCAGCACCCACATAAAAGCCTGGTACAGCAGCTGTGATCCTAGCCCTGGGAAATAGAAACAGGGCAACCTCTAAAGCTGGCTGCTCAAGCTACTCTAGCTGAGTTAGTAATCTCCAGGCTGAGAATGATCAAGGAAGACACTTGTGACCTCAGCACACATGTGCACACACATGAATATATGCACATACGCACACATAAAAAAGTGGGTTTAATTAAAGTAGTAGAAATGGCAGCCCCTTTTGCTCATTGCCTGACTTTGATGGTTACATTGGCATTCTCTTTGATCTTTGTAAATACTGTTTTCTGTGAATCCCTGTGCTGTACAGAAACAACACATCATCAGTCACTAGAGACTTGCAGGTTAAAGCCATGATAACAGTAGGTGTGGTACATGTCTGTAATCCTAACACTTGATAAGCGAACATGAGGATCAGAAGTTCAACACTTAACATTGATGTGCTACTACTGTTCGGTCATATGAAGCTGCTGGTACCTGCTGTTGAGGATGGAGAGCTATCAGAATGCATTTGCTACAGACGTGGAGTGTCACAACCACATTTAAGAAAGGGTTGGAAGCTTTTTATAAAATTGGACTTGCCATAGATTGTTTAGTCAAAAGAAAAGGAACATGTTCACACAAAGATTTATACTTTATACTCATCTCAGCTTTATTCACATTAGCTGAAAACGAAAAAATGTCTAATTTCTTATCAACAGGAGTTGGATGAATAACACAGCATGGATGAGTCTTAGAAACTAAGCTCAGAGAAGTAAATGTTTATAAAAATATAGTATTTCATTCAATGAAAAAACATCTAAATCTGTAAATAGAAAATAGATGTGTGTTTTGTGAAATTGGGAATGGGGACTGTGTGGGAAGGAGGTTCAAAGAATTGGAAATGGTAATTATTCTGCCATATACTTAAACTGCATGCATACAACTTAAGTAGCTAGACTTAGTGGCCTGCACCTGTACTCTCAGCTGCTCAAGAGGCCAAGCCCAAGAGTATAAAGCTTGTCT
Organism: Typhlomys cinereus; assembly: GCA_023101885.1. Classification (NCBI taxonomy): domain Eukaryota; kingdom Metazoa; phylum Chordata; class Mammalia; order Rodentia; family Platacanthomyidae; genus Typhlomys; species Typhlomys cinereus. Next base: position 4,053,735 of record JALPQD010000182.1, on the reverse strand, counting down.
GGAAACACAGGAAGATCCCTTCTGTTAAATCAAAGCTCTGAGCACAGTGGCCAAGATAAATAAAGCAGCAAGCAGTAGCATCTGAAAATTTTAGGGCTGCTCTTTGCTGCTTTTGTTTGAGTGACAGATATTTGGATTCACCTGTGAGCAAGGAATAACTGCTGTCCATCATTCACTTTTTCAACTGTGGGAAGACTCTGAAAAGCATGATTCCAGTTATCTCTTTTACATGAAGATGATAACCTAAATCTTTGCTTTTGAATTCTTTTTTTTTTAACTTGTGTGTGTGTGCTTTTGAATTCTTTTTTTTTTAACTTGTGTGTGTGTGTGTCGCTAGTTTCAGTGTCAGAGGACACTGTATGTCTCTGTGGAAGACCAAGGTCATCCTGAATTGCTTTTACCTCCTTTTTGCTTCACTCTGGGATATCCTAGTTCTACGGCCAGAAGTGCAAGAGGTGCTGCTGTTTCTACCTGCATTTTTACATGGCACCTAGGATCTGAACTCAGGACCTGCTTGCTAGGCAGAGCTTTAACTCCTGAGCCATCTCTCCAGCCCAGCTCTTGAATTCTTATTCCTGAAAAATAAAGTTGCCATTTATGGATCCTCTCTATCCCCAGAATTCCAGTCAATGCTGTTTTATATATAAAGAGAACAGGTATGTAGCTGAAGCCTTTGGCATTTCCACTTTTGTCCACTTACTGTTTGGTGATCAAATATGTCTTTAGAACATAGCAGTTTTGGGTTTATAAAGGAATTAGCTTGAAACTCTGGAAATACGTCCACTCCCTGAGTTTTACAGGCATCAGCTGACTTCTAGTAATGATCATGCCATATGGAATGGGAAACTAATTGGGACAGTATACTTTATTTGTTTAAATAGTCTGTAATGGTCCTCTTTAAATGTACTGTTTAAGATTATGAGATAGTCCAGTAATCATTTGGTATTAATTTATTAACCTAAATGCACCATGGGGGTTATCATGAGCACAGAATAAAGCTGGAAAAGTTACAAGGAAGAAACATGTAATAATAGCATGAAATTTGAACCAGTGCGATAAAATAGATTCATAGCAATATAGAAAAAATGAATAATAAATACATGGTCAAGAGACTGCTCTTGAAGATTAAAGGAGCCAGGTGTAGTAAAGTCTTAAAATTTTCTTTTCCTCAATATTTATTTGAAAGACAATAACTTCTAAGATGGACAAATAAACCAAAGCAAAGCCACATCATGACAGTACAAGCACATGCATGCTCTCATTCCGAGAAGAGACACCAGACCTACATAATCAGTTAATTTTTCTATACAGCAACTTATTTTTTTAATTTTTTTATTATTATTTATTCAACTGTGCACATGTGCGTGTGTATGTGCGCGCACGTGTGTGTGTGTGTGTGTGTGTAGAACCACGGACGAACTCCCGAACCACCATGGACGCCTCCACCTCCTTCTGCCCCGGGATTCACAGGCTCCGCCCTACCAGGACCAGAAACGCAGGCCGCCCCCGCTTCCGCCTGGCGTCTATACGTGGGGTCTAGGATCCGAACTCAGGACCTTCTGCCTGCAAGGCAGAGGCTTAACCCCTGAGCCACCTCTCCAGCCCCTATACAGCAACTCTTAAAAAGTGTCAAGACCATGAAAGTCTAAGAAGTTGCGACATGTAGGAGGAGATGAAGAAATGAAAGGACAAAAATGTGAGGTCCTGAGTTGGGCCTTGAAATAGAAAGGAGTATAATAAGCTGCTGAGATCCTTCTGGGTCAAGGTCTGGTGAACATATTGTAGAGACAGTATACTTGTTTTGATCATTGGGCTATATCTATGTTAACATTAAGGAGAGGTAGGTGAAGACCGATGGGAACGCCGTGTTGCTTTTTAAATTACTGAATTAAATTTTTAGCAAATTTTTGCAGAAAGTGCATCGGCAGCAGCTTAATTTAAAAGGTGGGAAAAGGTTCTTTTCACACAGACCTTTCAGTCATATATGAAGTATGTAGAATACTGACCTCATTAGATACTGACCGGAAATGAAAATTGAATTACTTTGATGCTAAAGGCAGGTACTCAATTGAAAGTGGAAGTGAACACTGACTTGAAATGTTCTTGTGTGGGTTACAGCCACACAGAGATAACTTTCAAGTATGGAATTTAAGATGCACATGTCCCTTTTTATATGAGCTACAGATTGAGGAAAGTCTGTGTAATTGGAGGTCTTGCTGGTGGTTTAGGAACTCTACTTCATGCTGTAGAATTTACTTTTGTGACGATGTATTTTTTCTAAGGTTAGGGACGCACACTTATATGCGTTTTTTTTTTTTTTTTTTTAACAATACCTGTAAATCTTTTACTTTGATAGAGAAACAATACTAACAGCATTCCTGAAGGAATTAACATTTCCTAAAATTTTTATTCCTTGGCCTAAATACTACAGGCATGTAGAATAGAACTGCTCATGTCTGTGTTGTTCTGAGTGTAAGTGGGAATGAGTTAAGTATTTGCCATATTCAAGGCAGGTCGAAGATCAAGGGTTAAGGGACATGTATGTCCTTGACCCAATGTAAAACTGGATTAGAAACACTTGGAGATCCTGCCTGGACAGCCAAGTTTGGAGACTTGCTGAATGAAGCCTGTAATATTAGTGACCATTCTTTCTTGTATACTTCTTACTCTTTCAAAAGTGATGTCTGGTTCTCTATTGCTTACTTCCTTTTAACTGATTTCTGTTCATTTCTATTCCCAAGCCTGTGTGGTTTAGTGGAAAGGCATAAACTTGAGTTAAACTCTACTTGAACTATCTTTGGTATTTGGTTCCTTTAATAAATTCAGAAAGGTATTTTGAGGTATGTGTATATGTAAGATTTAAAACTTTCCAGCTCCTACTCCTGAGTATTGCCTGTTCATTTTCTTCATTTCAGTCATAGATGGTATTTCATTGAGAACCTACTGTGTCCCATGCTTTTTTTTTTTTTTTGGGCTAGAGAATAGCAGTATAAAAAATGACATACATACATACATGCAATTATTTCCTAAAGATCTGTTTCGAAATCAGTCAAGTTAACATTTATGATCCAGTGTTGTACTACATACTGACACAGCATGTGCTATCTGCTCACCCTTCAAATGAGCACTCTTCATATGCTGACAATGTTTCACACGATAGTCTTAATAAAAGTTTCCATATTTATGCGGTCTCTAATTTCAGTTTTTCAAGTATTTCATTACGTGTAATTAATGTGACATTTAATATAAAAATGACTAGAATTATATGAGGGGTTAGGACTTGCCTTAGTAAAGTGATTGCTGCACAGATGTGAAGATCTGACTTTGATTCTCAGGACCACCGAAAAGCCTGGTGTGGTAAGCACACTTGTTTTTTCATGCTAGGGAGGTAGAGACAAGATGCATCGGAAATTTACTGGTATAAGTAAATCTAGGCACTTCAGGTTTCACTAAGAGACCTTGTCTCAAATGTAAGTTGAGAAATCTCAACACTTGATGCCAGCCTCTGATTTCTGCACATAGAAAGAATTGGCATATGATTTCATGGGTATTAGTAATTATAGAATCTTAAGTTTCACATTTTAATTTTCAACCATTTGATACCTTAAAAATTCCCTTCCCTTCCAGTAATGGAAATAAAGACCTTGATTAACCTGCAATGTCTGAAGTGTAGATGGTATTGTCAGCTGATTTTTGTAGTGACCATCACATAGTCTAAATTGAATGCCTGTCTGTTGTATGAAGAATGAATATACCACTTTATACAAAGAACACAATGTCAGTATATAGTATTATATAGGATTAATGTTCTGTGCCTTGTAATTCTCTTCCTTTTCCTCCATTAGAATAGTTAACACCTTGCAGATGGAGAATTGTATTTGTTTTGAGTAGCCTTTTTACTTGTAAATACTCCTATTATAGTACATTCTGATAGCATAAGAGTAGGGAATGATTTTTGCTGCCCTTTCCCTCTACCATTTGTGGTATCTGGAGACTTCTTTGGCTATCACAACTTGACAAAGAGTGATTTGCTAGCATCTGTTGAACTACCTACTAGGCGTGCTGCAGTGCACAGCACAGCACTCAACAACCAAGAATTATGAGCCCCAGAGTATCCATAGTGAGACTGAGGTCCTTCTGAAGTGACTGCACTCAAAGAGCTTTTAATTGCCAGTGAGTAAGAAAACCTTCCCTAGTGTTGAATGTATGATCATGGATTAGCTTGTTTCTCACAACTGTTACCTTCTAGTATTTATGTTTTGGGGATATTTTAAGGATTAGATTTTAGGGAATCTTTAAAAAAGGCTCAGCTCTTAGTAAATGAGGAAATCCACACCTGGGGAGAGTAATTGAGTTTTAGACTTTGAATTCTCTAATAGCTTCTTTGTTTGTTTGAAGAATTAGTTTCTTTTGTGTTGTGTAAGTACTCAATTTTTTGATGTGAACTGTAATTTCAAAATGGTTACATACATTTTAAATGGGATCTTTGATAGCTCTGAAGTACTTTGCACAGCAGATTAGATTGCTTTAATAGCATATTTCTTGGAGGGAAACTTGATTTATCATGTTTATTTGTATCGGAAAACGTATTTGCCTAGAGATTTGTAGTCTAGGATTCATGTTAATCATCAGCATAGTTTGCAAGGTGATTTTTGTGTATTTTTTTTTCAGAATAGAGACTTGGATCATGTTCAAGTCTCTCTGAACTGACCAATATATATAGTGTGTAGACTGTTTGCAATAGATTGTATCTGTGAACTGTTAAAACAGACTGAGTTGCAAACAATGTGAATTGTAAACCCACTTACACTTTTAAAGAGAAGGTACTTTACATATGTTTATTAAATTTTGAATACAAGTGTTAGAGCTAAACTATTTGAGTTATCACATGCTCCATGTAATTTTTTTTTAATCCGAGAGGAATAGACATTTTCCAAAAGAAAACAGCTTAGGCATTTCACCATTAAAATCCTGGGCCCCAGCTTGTGTGACAGATAACTCTGTAAAATAAAATATGAAATATGTATTGAAATCTAACCAATCCCTTGGGAAATGACCATGTTCACATGTGTCCAGAATGTATAGCTCCTTACATTGAAATATGGTGGTGTGTAATCCCCACAGAGACTTTGGTGACTTTGAAAACCAGCCAAGATGCCAGGGGTGACTCTAAGATAAGAGACAATTTCTAGAACAGGCTGTATTAGGACTCTGCCCCTTGATCTGCATAGGATTTTGAGAAGCGTGTGGTACTGACACAGAGAGTTTACCTTGATACTTCTACAGGGCTTTATCCTTCAGAGGGTGCAGATGAGAAGTGGAAGTAGGGAATGGTACTAACACATGACGTTCCTAGAATAAAGTTTATGCTGATGGTATGGAATGGAAAAGTCAAAGAAACTCAGCCATCTTCAATAAAAGGTCCATTTTCCAAACAATTTAAGAAGCATGCTCTTCAGGAAATGTGATCAGGTTATACGTATATATTTTTTTTTTCATTCATTGGCTTGCTTTTGGGGAAGTACTGTGAGAGATCTATTGGACATATTTATTGTCGAACATTTGTCCAAAATATCAGAGTCCTGATATTTCAAGTACCATGCTTCCTGTCTGTGGTTGAAATGTTTAAGTTCTTTTTGAAAGTCCTAGTAGTAAGTTTGGAGTGTTCATTTTTAACATGTTTTCTTAGCCTGTATATAGTTGGAGTAAAGCTGCCTTTCATATCTTTTTGAGCTTTAAGAATATTTCACCTGAAAACTTGTACAGAGTACCTTCTGAGAGCACAAACTTTTTGGTCAGAGCATCTCTTGAGCTCCTTAAAAGTCATTAAGCACCCTAAGGAACTTTTTCTTGTCTTGGTTAGAGCTTTAGAAACTTTACTTGTTGGAATTTAAAACGGAGAAATGTTTGTAGCAAGTACAAAACAGCACAGGTTATCAACAATGATATTGTCACATACTGTATAGATTTTGGAATGTTCCATTGGCATTCCAAAGAGAGGAGAAGAAGTTTGAAAAGGGGGAGGAAGGAATGAGGGAAAAGAAAGAGAAAAAAACACTATCTTAGAATTCTTGTAGAAATAGTTTGGGCTTTCTGCAGCTTCCTAAAATGCTCTTGGGGCCCTCAGCTGTCCCGAGTCAGTACCTGAAGAAGCACTAAGCTGTTAGATTGGTTTATAAAATAGGTGCTTGTTTCAAGGGTTCCAAACCACTTTTATAACGTTTTACTACATGTGTTCCTCAGTTTCAGAAAAGTTTTGATGCTTCCACTTTTTTGGTGCTCAAATATTGGTATGTTTTCAAGGCCTAAGAGATGTTCGAATATTCAGAATGACAGTTGTATGTAAATTACTAGGTGAGGTTGTAAATCAACCATGTTGTTGTAGAAACTGACTTAATGAAGTCACACATAAAAAAATGAAGTGATTCAGGAACAACAACAAAAAGGTTTTGCTTGTCAGAGAGCCAGGATATTAGTGTGTTTTGTGGATGCTGCTGTTGGGATAGGCAAACTCATGCTTACATGTTACCTCAGAGGTAAATACAGGAATTATTCAGAAATGCATTTGCCACTCAGTTGTTTTTAGCGTGCAGGGCACATTTTCTTAATGCACATTAGTCAGATAAGTTATTTAGCCTCAGGGTGGTTTTATCAAGATTTTTTTCTTTTTTCAAAGAAAACTTAATTGTGTATAATTCATAAAAGTATATTTGAGTAGCATATTTGATCTACCCACTCATTACCCAGAGGTCACATGAACTACCATTTCTTTTGTCTTTAAAGCACTGTAGTCTTCAGGTAGTACTGAAAAATAGCCATACAATAATCAGCTGAGATGGCTTAGGTAAAGATGTCTACATGCAACCTGAGTTCAATCCCTGGAGTCTTATGTCGCAGAAGGAAAGAACTAACTGAAAGTTACCCTCTGACCTTCACCTGTGCACCATGGCCCACAAGTGCAAGCTCTCTCTTTCCTTCCTATGAATAAATTCACCAATCAAAATACAAAAATTCATTATTGTTTTCAAGGTGCAATTCATTGCAGGCAGCAGTTCATGTACCAGACCCTCTGAGTACAGGGAAAGCAAATAAAGAAGGCCCCTCTTAATTACTGTATCATAGTATGTCCTCAAAAGGCATCTAAATAAAGTGAGCTAGATATGTGGCTTAGAGGTAGAGCATCTGTCTAGCATGTGCAAGGCCTGGGTTTAGTCCCTGGCACACATACCAAAAAAGAATCTTTATAAAGGATGTATTGACTCCTGTTACCTTTTTAACAAGTTGCTGAATCTTCATCTAACGCATTACCAAAACAAAGAATTTGATGGAATATAAAAGCAATGTACAAAGAACTTAAGGACCATGTGACCTCAACTAGTAGTAGAAGCATTTTATCAGCTGTAAGGGGCTGTCAGTTATTGTAAAGAGGTTTTGGGATGCTAAGGTAAAATGTTAAGTGTGATGGATTCCTAAATAGGAAAGTGACAGACAACAAAAAGCCAGAAGTAATCAAAAGATCCAATTCGGTTAAGATTCTCCTTTGCACTTTGTTGCCTGAACCACAGGAAGGTGACTTGGTTCCTTGTGTCACTTCCTTCTTGTGGTAAGGAGCTTTCTAGAAGTACTTGAGAAATGAATGGTCAGATCCCCAGTCTCCCAAATACAAAGAGGCAAAGAAGATGAATCTATGGAGAGTGCCTCATCCAAACGCAGACTTTTCTTGTTCCTCCAAAGCAGGGTAAATGCACATACTAGAGAGATCCAGAAAAATCTCTTTCTGGTTTGTGTTCACGTAAACTCCAATTTTTTTTTCTTCAAAAACTAAGGGTATCTGTCCTCAGATAAATACTTGCTTTACTCTTCGTGTAACAGTTTCTTTAGGAATAAAAATTATTTGTTGAAGTGCAAATGGATTTTTTTTCCTGATCCCATTATTGGAGTTTGATAGCACATTTAATCTGACAACTGCTGAAATATAAGACAACTGTATAATATTTCACTGAGGAAAATTGCTGCTGTACTTTTGTTGGAAAATAGGCCTTTCCATAGTGTACCTTTTTTGAACACATAGTTTTCGGGGTTGATGAAAGGGTTAGCTGTGATGGTTAGTGGGTTGGTTTCAGTTTGAGGTGTCTGTACAAAAGTTGTTAGCCACGTACTTTGATCAGATATTTATCATTGAAGAGATTGGAATCTAACTATGGAACATTTTGACACAGCATGGTTACATGGGATTTAGATAGTTAAGCAACATAAATAGTAGGATTTCACAAATTCTCTCTGAGAAGAATTAACTACCATGAGAGAGAGCTATTCCTTTACTAAGAAGGTTCCAATGTGGTGGACTTGTCATCTATGTCTGCTACTCTTGCTGTCCTTGTCAACTATCCATGTCTTTCTTTCCTATCAAGGATAATTAAACAGACTTGTTCCTGCAAGAGGGCAATGTATGTAGTAAACTAACTTAGGCGCTCAGTTCTGTGTCTTTTAACTGTCCTTGGAATCAGAATACCATTAGCCTAGAAGCAAGGAAGGGGCAAGTGTGGCCTTTCCATTTTTTCCGTCTCCTTCCAGAAAGTGTTCTTTTAGTCATGAAATTCCCATTAACTGTAAAGCTGATGTGACTTTGAGGATTGCTTACTTTGTGAAAAGTCATTGAACTGATGAGTCCTGCTAAAGTGTTTTGTTGGGGAAGAGATAAGTGATAGCTTACAAGATAGTGATCACGTACATACAACACTCAAAAGTTCTTTTCAATCAACACACTTTTAGTAGGTGGGATTTTATTAGGTCTTTTCCATTCATGGCATTTCCACTTGTATAACAGAGAAGTACATTACTTCTGTGGTCACACATTGTCTTAGGACATTATTGTACTCCAGTGTCCATGCTATGGGGAGTGTGGGCTGTCATTTACCTTTTGCACATGGATTTTTGTTCTGTCTGTCTGAAGCATATTACCTTTGCTAAAATATTTTGAGAGCACATATACTGATAAGTCAGTTGTTCACATGCGGGTAGCTTTGCAAACTGGTCTTGTCAGGAGTTGAAATCCTGAAGGAATCAGAGCCCCAGTGAGCTGGGAGAAGCTACTGTTAGGCATGTTACCACTCGGACCATTAAAGGCAAGAAGCACAACAGTTCCTTTTGTCTCTTTTAATCTGACTCTCCTGAGGTGACTGACAGGCATACTTGTTTCTCACCAAAGCACAACAGTTCTGATCTCTGTGGTGTCTGTGTCTCTGTTCTAATTCTTCAAGTTGTGCCCTTCCTTGTCCTTCACTATTCTCTTAGTCCCTCCATTGAACTCTCATCTAAGGGGAGTGGCTTTCCTGAAAATCAGCCCAACAATGATCATATCCTCCTTTGTCTGAAGGAGTTTTTTATCTCCTTTTAATGAGAAGGGGCACCATGCAGAACACCAGAATGACAAAGATAATGAGCATGTTCTTGCCCTTGGAATATAGCATTGCCTGATAAATGACATTATAAAACTTTGTTGGGTTTCCTGGAGGCTCTTGGTTGTATTTGGTTCAGTCTCTGTGTAGATTGTAGTGGGTAATCAAAAGTGTTCTTAAAAGCGGGGGGGGGGGGGGGGAGCTAGAGAGATGGCTTAGATTCTGCCTTGAAAGAAGAATCTTTGGATTACCAATCTTACATAAAAATGCCAGGTGAAAATGGAGGCGACTTTGGACAATGGAGCCTGAAAATTTTCACGCAAAACAAGAAGGAAGTAGAAGCCATTCAGGATAATTCCCAAAGTTACTAAAGTTACTACCCTTGAGCTTCCACAGACACCAGTCTCTCCCCATCTCGCGCGCGCGCGTGCGCGCACACACACACACACACACACACACACGAAATGGTACTCAAAACCTTCATGTAAAAAAAGAACCTGTATCTATCTGGTTCTCTCCCCTGTCCCTTCCTCCTCCTCTTCTCTTTGTTCTTTTGAAACAGGTTCTAATGTAATCCAGACTAGCTTTGTACTCACCATCTAAAGTTACAGCAGTGCTGGAACTTGAACCCATGCCTTCTTGCATGATAGGAGACAAACACTCTGTACAAACTGAGCTAAAATTACTTCCTTTTAGCACCCAAGTGTGGGTTCAAGTATATAGCAGTTGGTTGTTGTAAGTTTGTGGTAATCCCTATAGATATCAGACAGCTGATCTTTGTACCTTGATGTTTATGAGGTTTCTTTCTTTGGGTAGTGTTGACTATCATTTTGTATTTGCAGCCATGCTTCCTCTGTTAAGGGGTGCTAGAATAGGTGCTACTTCGTTGTTAAAGACTGAAAAGAGGGTCTTTTCACACAACTTTTGGGTGTTAGGCAAGACTCACTTGACTCAGGCTCACTCAATACTCTTACCCAAGAGTCATACCTGCCACTAGACTCTACCTCAGCCATGAGTGAGGCCACATGTGGTCCAGGTCCAGGTGGACTTTTGGGGCCCATGTTGCTGAAGCTAATGGAAGACTTGGTATGAGATCTCTTCCTGACTGGAGTGCTGCAAACTTGGAAGATCTACTGCCACCAAACCAAGTGCTGTAACACATCCTGGGGTTGTAGCCTCCGGTGTCTTTCGTCCATATCAGGGACATTGTTGAGAGAGGAGCTCTAGTAACCATGTTTCTGCAGTAAGAGTCAGTCTGTCTTGTGCCTGTGGCTTGGCTTTCTTTATGTTTCTTATCTTGTAATGAATAGCAGAATGACACAAGAAAGCAGTTTTTTGTTTTTCTTGGATTTATTTTGTTTTATTCCTAGTCCTTCACTTAACTCCCTCCAGACCAACTGTCCAATGCCTTTTCTCTGGTCACTTGCCTGCCCTGGAGAATAAACTAGGAATTGAAGGTTGTAACAACTGTGTTATTGCTGCTGTATTTAGGCTTGGAGAGTTACTTTGGACATGGGTTAAAGGATCCTGTCTTATCTGTGGTTTCAGTTACCTTTGGTCAGCTGTGGTCAGAAATACTAAATGGAAAATAAGCAGTTTTAAATTGTGTACCTTTCTGAATATGGTCAGGAGTCATGTGTTGTCTCATTTTACCTAAACCTAATGCAAAGCAGCTCTTTTCCACATTCCCATACCTTTGAGCTGCCGAGGGCCACCTCAGTTATCAGACTTGTCATATGGTCAGACTGTCCTTGGTCCAGACACTGGGGGTCTTGCAGCAAAGCTGTGCAAATGAGGCAAGGCTGCTGAATGTAGAAATAATGGCTGAGCATTGCTTCCTCCCCTCTGTTTGGGTCTGTGAATGGTCCCAGACTGTGAAAGTGTTTGGCACCACTTGGAAGCTGTGCACAATAGTGCTGAGAGGCAGTGTCAGTTGGAGGTTGGTGCAGACATAAGATCTGATGGCACAGTGAATGTCTCGCTTGTCTGTTTTTCCACAATGACTCTCTCAGTCTTCTACCGTTTGGGAGCTCATATTATGAACCACAGTTACCTTCTATTACCCTGTATATGTTGACTGTGCCAATCCCAGAGCTGCAGGGAAGCAGGCCAAGTTGAAATAATTAGATTGAGGAGTGAATGTCACACTTCTAATTTCATTCTCTTTTCAAGGGATTATCAGTGTCCATTTAATAAAATGAGATTAACCTTCTACAACAGAAGTATTTGAAAGCTGTCAGTTAGTGTGATCTTGACAGCTCAAAAGAAGGGTTCTCAGCACTCCTTCAAACTCAGCATTCTATTAGATGCACAAAGCATGTGTGCATGTTAATCCCACAAGTGGGAACCTTCCCCAGAAAGGAAGGTTCTGTGTACTTAGCAATACTACATTGAAGCATTGTTAAAGTGATGCTGTAAATTGTTTTTTCGTGTCAGATAAACATCAAATAAAGATTTTTAAAATATTTGTGAAGCAATTAATGATATATCTTCTTATGTTGCATGTTTTAGAAAACCGCGGATCAATTCTCAACTGGTGGCACAGCAGGTAGCACAACAGTACGCCACTCCACCGCCCCCTAAAAAGGAGAAGAAAGAGAAGGTAGAAAAGCAAGACAAAGAAAAACCTGAGAAAGACAAGGAAATTAGCCCAAGTGTTACCAAGAAAAATACCAACAAGAAAACAAAGTAAGTGTCTGGTAACTAAATGCAGCATGTTATTTTGCATTTGAATCACAGATTTCGAATGATTTTTTTTTTTTTTTCTGTCCATGCCTGACTTCTTAGACCAAAGTCTGACATTCTGAAAGATCCTCCTAGTGAAGCTAACAGTATACAGTCTGCAAACGCCACAACAAAGACCAGCGAAACAAATCACACTTCAAGGTACTTCATGAAATATAATTATAATCAGAAGCCCAAGGGGACTGCATACCTGTGGGTTTTAGGCCGAGCAAAGTAGAATGAAGAGCAAGGAGTAGTGCAAGGAGTAGGCGGGAAGAGCAAAGAGTAGGCGGGACTACTGACCTTTTAGATCCTTGGCCAGAACAGAGTCAGTCCGCAGACCAAAGTTTGACTAATTGGTGGTGATTTCTGTTATTGCTGAAGCCAGTCAGCACACCTTGCAGGCAACTTTGCCTGCGGGGCAGGTAATGTAGGACCTTGGTATGGTGGTTTGTGTGTTGATGGTTTAACTTTCCTTACTGGTTTCACCCATGGTTTTGCAGGCCCCGACTGAAAAATGTGGACAGGAGCACAGCACAGCAGTTGGCAGTAACTGTGGGCAACGTCACCGTCATTATCACAGACTTTAAGGAAAAGACTCGCTCCTCCTCAACATCCTCCTCTACAGTGACCTCCAGTGCAGGGTCAGAACAGCAGAACCAGAGCAGCTCGGGCTCCGAGAGCACAGACAAGGGCTCCTCCCGCTCCTCCACGCCAAAGGGCGACATGTCGGCAGCAAATGATGAATCTTTCTGAAATTGCACACGGAATTGTGAAAACTATGAATCAGGGTATGAAATTCAAATCATCCACCTGCCCATGCTGCTTGCACCCTGGAGAGTCTTCTGTGGACATCGACCTAGTGATGCTGCCAGGACAGGTGCTGCTTGCCATGGGCATCTGGCTACCAAGGAATTTCGCACCCTGACAGTTACTCTTGACACTTTTATGTATTCCATTGTTTTATATGATTTTCCTAACAATCATTTATAATTGGATGTGCTCCTGAATCTACTTTTTATATAAAAAAATCTGCTGTGCACAATTTTTCATGTACATTACAACTGGTTTCTGTTTTTGTTTTGTTGCAGGGGAGGGAGGGGGAGGGAACTTTTATTTATTGTGTTCACAGACTCCATCCTTTCAGCATATCCTCTTAAGTTTAGTTCTTTCTTCCAGTTATACTATGTACTATCAGTTTTGATATAACTATATATAAATATAAAATTATATATAAAGGGTTATTTGAAACCAATCCATGGCAACGCTGGTGCTTGATACACTGTGAAGTGAATACAACGTTGAACAGTTACCGATCTGGGACAGTCCCTTCTATGAAAGTGCTGAAATTGAATTAAAATCAGTCTGACATGAAGTTTGTTTCAACCCACATGGGAACTTGGCTCTCTGATCTGTCTTTTACGGGATGATATAAGAATATATATTTTTTAAACAACGTGATCTCAAATTTCAAAGACTGCTCCAGGTATCCCACATTTGCAATGGGATAACTAATAAATCACAAGTGGTTTAGTCAGGAGGACTTTGACCATTCAAAAGTACCGAAACTAGCTCCAGAATGCCAAGTATTCATGTAAATTACAGTTACATGTTAACATTACTGTTCTCACATAAGCACTCATGAAATAACAATTCCATAGCTGAAATTCCCTCCGTTTCCCAGAGTTCTTTTTCCGTCTTGAGGCAATCTGGAAGCCTTCTCTTGGTTTTAGTATTGAAGCCAGCCTGCTTTGGGGCCGCATTGCCCAGAGCAGCAGGTGTTTCCACTTGTCCTTCGACATTGCTGTTGGGGGCTTTTGTAACGACAGTCTGTCTCATGTCCCCTCAAACTTCGCACCCTTACCCTTGTGATGCAATTCTAAGGATTTGCTTTTCTTTATTAAACCTGCTATGGTTCATTTGGCTAAACAGGCTATCAGGCACACACCACAGGCCTGACATGGATGTTGTCAGTGTCTGGACACACTTCTGGGCTCCTTGTGTGGGAAAAGGGTTCCAGAGGTGTATGGCCAAGTTACAGGAAGAGCTTATGCCGCCCTCGGGTGTGAACCAGGCCATCTATCTTGACAAAGACAATTTAAACTCAAAAAAAAAAAAAAAAATTAAAAAAAAGACCACTAATAGAATTCCACCCCATCTCATTTGAAGTTTGCTTTAGTTTGCTTTGCTTTCCCTTGGATTCAGGGTCTCCCTCACAGCTGACATGTACCTTCATGTCCACTGAGTTTGTAGTACTTCACAGTCACTTCAGGCCGGAGAACTTGGCGTCAACCTTCCTTTCTTTGATCATACATAAAGGACTCAACAGGAGGGCATGTTGTGACACCACATTTTGGTGTTAAGGACCTGGTTTGTTTGATAATAGAATGCATTTCTATCTGAGGAGGCAACAAGTTAAAAAATGAGCAGCTTGAATTGAGTAGCCAACAGGAAAGGTTCCTTTCACATTTACATTCAAACTATGTAGTCACTAAGTGTACCATGATTTAAATTTTCTTCTCAAAGATATAGATCACAAAGCAGTGCCATTTGCCGCTGTGAACCTATTCTCAGATACATGGACAGCATCCCCTCTTTTGAAAACAGTGCTTGTATCTGGGATGCAAGCTGTGCTTACCTTTTTAAATACCTTTTTAAAGTATTTATTAATGAACCAAAGGAAATCAGGTGCTTTCTATAAGCATCCGAATATATTAATACATAGTGATTTGACTATGAATTTTAAATCCACATTTTAATATTAGTGGGGTATTGCAAAGACATTCCTTCTAAAGTTTTAATATTCCTTTTATTAAGGGTCTCAGGGAGGGTTAATTAGTCAGCCATATTTATTTTCCAGAGGTGTAAGGAATTGCTAAGTTTTTTAATTAACTTTTTAAGAAAAAAAATTTAAATGCCACCAAACTCATGTGGGTTGCACTGCTATTTGAACCAATAAGTGTTGGTATGCACTTTGTTCAGAAACACTGTGTATTTTCTCCAAATTAGTTTCATGTAAAGTGATTGGACCCCCTAGATTAGTGGAAAAAACTGATTGACCAGCTACTCATAGGCTACTAATTCATTCATCGGCAGTGTCTTGGTTTTTCAGTTTTGCCTCCGTGATAAATTACAGAATGGGGAGAGGTGAAGGAAGGGAAGGACTGCTTTAGAACAAGTGAACTTGCCTTTGCTGGAAGCTGCAGCCACCAGTGAGCTGCGTGGAAGCAATCGGATGTTCCCAGGCCAGCCTATCAATGCCATCATGTATTGGTTGGGGTGGGAAGGTGGTAGGTGCTGTACACTCTGAACTGGATGACATCCCTCAGGTGTGTATTCTGGAAATGGAATGCCTGTTAACTTGTACGTCGGCAGTCTGCCGAGCAGTTAGGAGGCAGTAGGTAAAAACACTAGTGTAGATTATGAAGATACACATGAAAAAAAGAGGACCAGAAATACTTAGTATTCAGTGGCACAGAAAGCAGGTTAAAACAAACAAAAGCACAGTGTTAACACTTGCAAGTTTCTAATTCTAATCGTTTAGTATGCAACCTTTCACATGTGTGTGCATGCACACAACTTACCTGACTTGCTCTGCTTGAGTCATGCAGTTGAAGAAATAAAGGAAGGTAGAGACATCTTGACACCCACAAATTACTTTTCTTGATCAAAACCTTTCAGTTGCAATCTGAGTTAAGAACTTTGGCAGAAGCTTCTGTGAGTTTAGTTCCACTAGCTAAGACGTTTCACCTGCCTTATCAAGACATTCTCAGTCTACTTTTTTAAGCTACCGTATCTTAAATTATTGAAAATTTATTAATTGCTGAATATATAATAACCTTTGCTTGTATGTAACCGAAAATGGTTTAAGAGCCGACATTTAGAGTATGACAGTGGAGCTGAACAGTTTTTAATGCGCAAGCAGTTCTGTTCTTGTGTATGACTTGTAACCTTAATTTACTGTGTAAAGATGGTTACATTATTTCCTTAGCTTTGTTTGTTGGAGACAAATAGAGAATGCTTGTTAAGTATGTCAAAACATAATCTTCTCTTGTGAATTTTCGTTAATGTATTATACGAGCTCTATTTTCCATTTGCCCAGAAAGACAGCTTGTATAACGCTTTTGGAAGTTCCTGCTCCGTAACGTCTTTAGAGCTGACAGTCTTGTTAGGTTTGTTTTCTCTTCATGCTAAAGTGTCAGTTGGTGGTTTTGTGGACTGGTCAGAAATTCACAGGTCTTAAATGTTTGGGGGAAATTTCTATTGGACACTGCTCTTTGTCTAGCAAATAAAAGATGTTAATATATTCCTGTTACTGGCATGTGCACGACTATGTTATTAGAAGCCACTTTATCATTTTCCCGCTTTAAATAGAAATGTCTATTTATGAATTCTGCTTGTAGTTTTTTCACAAATAAAATAGTAAAAATTACATTGGAAATCGTTATTTTCTGTTGTGAGCCCTTTGAAAAATAGTTATTTTAGAATCTGTTTTTTTTCTCTCATTCGTGAGATGTTTCCCGTGTGAACAGAAAGCATATTTCATTTTTCAAGAACTGAAGTTAGCAGAGCTGAAATCATTTGGGGTGTCCTAGGATGTGCCTCGCACATAGAAGACAGAATGGAGTAGAGCTGCCAGTGAGTGGAAGACAGCGGCGGATCTTTACATTCCGGGGACAGGCTGCAGTGATCTAAAGAGAACTTTCAGTGTCTTCAGTGTTGGAACCCCTCCAAATTCCATCCCAAGCACCGGCCAGGAGCTGTGAAACTAGCTAAGACCTGGATGGAATGAAGCATCACACGGAGCCTGCACCCCTTGCCACCAACGCCTGCCTGGCCCATCTTGCCTGTGGCCCCCGTCAGGATTCATCCTGTGACTGTCAGCCTCTGCCTTCCAGCCAGCACTAAAGTGATTTGGAAGTGTCTGTCCTGTTGAATTGCTTACCAGTCTTCTGTGTATATTTCAAGTACTATGTCCTGACCCAAGTTTAGCTCTTAGGAAGGATCTGGTAGGGTCAAGGGATATGGATAGGTGTCGATATGACAGCTGCAGATAAGGAATCTGCTTATGGTTGCCTGAGGACCCCTGCTGCGTAGTCACCAGCATGGGATAGATACCACCTCTGTTCTGGGCGGGGGGGGGGGAAGAGGCCTGTGCACCTTGTCCACTCTGACCACTTGAAAATCATAAGGATGAGTCTGGAGCCCTTCCTTGTGGTGGGCTGGTACTCCAGTCAAGGACTGATCTGATTGCCCAATGATAGATGTGATCCTGGGAAGGTTGTAGGGCGTGTCTAGAGACAATCACAAGGGTCCTGGGCAGACCTTGGAGTACACAGGTGTTTGGCCTTTACCACAGCATCCAGACCTTTTCTTTATTCCTGTTATGCATGAAATAGAGCGAAGGGACAGAAGTGGAGGAGACCTTACACTGGCAATGGTCTACCTACAGGTATTGTCTTTATATTTTCAGTGCTGGGTATCAAACCCGGGGCCTTGCACATTCCAAACAAGCATTCTACCCCTGAGCTGCATGTCCAAATCCTGTTTTTCGGAATTTTCTCTTGGGGGTTGGCCTTGGGTTTTCCAGGCAACCTTAGGACTTTGGATCCTGCCGCCACAGAAGCTGAGATCACAGGCCTGCATCACCAGATCCTACACAGGTGTTTTTGACCTAGACTTGTGGGATAAGTACTACGAGCACTACATCTTCCTTTTCTACCTTGCGCTCATCAGACATCACAGTCACTCATCAGTCCTCTCCTCACCACTCCTTTTCTGTTTTCTAAAGCTGAATGTAGAATCACATTAGCCCATATTCTCCTGAGGCACAATCCTTTGCTGTTCCTGTTTAGGACACACGATTGGTTTTAACTCTTCATCACAAAAGCTTGAGCAGCCAGCCAGTCTGCTGAGAGGACTGGAGGAGTTAGGAAGAAAAGAAGAAACTACCCAGCACCTGACATACCTAACGCTTACCTTCCTGTCTGACCTAATGGACTGGTGGATTCCTAGAGAAAACAGGACCAAGTGCTTGCTTCTCTTTGAAGGGAAGTCATAGACCCCAGATCCTTGGACCTCTCCTAAGGGCTGCCCTGTGGGCCTGACCAGGACCTGCCCAGCCAGTGACACCTTCTTGGTACTATGGACCTGAGGCCTGGACACCAAATGGATGTCACTTCTGGAAGTGACAGGATATACATCAGGAATGGATGGGGCATCAGACTACATGCCCCATTGGGCAAACTGGCCTTCCAGAGCTGCTCCTTGTCTTTGCTAAGATAGTGCCTGCCTTGGTCTCCTCCACTAGGCTCAGCCTGACATCTGGGAGTTGACTGTTTAATTGTTTTTCCTAACCTAAAGAGGCAGCATTCTTCACCTCTATTCAGATTGGACTCCAGTGCCTCACACCAGTGATAAAAGAGTTTGTTTTGTGATTGGTTTATCAGCGCTTCAGTTCCTGGCCTTGAGGCACATGTTGAAGGCCACATGTAAATGAGTGAAATCCAGAGGTTGTTTGGATGGCTGCTGGGTGTTTCTATGTCTGCTGTGCTGTGCACAGAGTGTCATTTCACCACTGAAATTTTGAAGTGTTCATTGATGTTTGTTGCCTGTCATTTGTTTATTTTTGGTTGTCAATGGTTAGGATTTTATTGTGTTAAACATGTTCACAACTATATATTTGTTGAACAAAGTCAAGTGGCTTCATGATGGTATTACTTACATATATATCATGAACTGTGACCATATATTCACACCTGCTTCTGACCCCCTTCCCTGACCTCATCTTCTCAACTGATTCCCCTCCTCTTCCGTTTCTAGGTTCTGCCTATGCGACAAAATGCGATATTTATCTTTCTGGGCCTAGTTAATTTTGCTGAGTATCATGATCTCCAGTTCCTTCCATTTTCCTGCAAATTACATAATTCCATAATTTTTATAGCTAAATAAAATGGTCCTTTTTTCCCCCTAAGTTTAGGGTCAGAGGCTGTGGAGATGGCTCAGCAGGTAAAAGTCCTTCCTGTGCAAGCAACTGAGTTTAATGTACCCAGAACCCACATTAAGTGTCAGGCATGGTGTCATACACCGGTAGCCCTGGCCATCAGCCCAGCTCAGTGAGAGAACCTGTCTCAAAGGAATAAGATGGAGGATAATACATCAGGATACCCAGTGTCCTCTGACTTCCAGGCACACGCAGCACACCCACGCACATAAGTGTATAGCGAATTGCATCAACAATCCAAAGACCTCACCATCACCCCCCAGCGTGGGAGTTTAACTCACATGAGTTACTGGCTTACAAAAGTGTAACTACATAAAGTTATAAAGACATCTGTTAATAATTGAAAGCTTTCGTTTCATTCATGCATAAATTCACAAAACTCCTTGGGCAGAGATGTTTGTGCTACAAACCGTCAGATCTGTGAAACATGCTCACAGAGTAGATTATACATGAGAATCCTCTGTCATCATAGGAGCTGGCAGTGAGGATGAAACTTGCAAACAAATGGTAGGTCCCTGGGAAAGAGAGTTGCCAGTTGTCCTGTTCATCTGATCAGTAACCAAAACAACCAGCTGTTGACTGTTGATATCGTCGCAGCTCTTAGGAGATAGCTATACCTCTGGCTACTGCTGAGCAGAGAAGGGACTGCCTACATGCAGGTGGGGCTCGCTTCTGTAGGGGTTCCTTAGGACCCACGTTTGTAAATTTTCATCCTAGCAAACCCAGGTGAGAAGTTCCATCCCAGTGAGACCACGTACGCTATGCAAGCCATGGTTGTGTGACAACGTCTCCCTCAATGCTTCTCAAGGTTCCCAGCTCTACGACAGTTCCTCATTGTGTGAGGCAGAGTCTTAACCCCTGAGCCACCTCTCCAGCTCAGCTCCTTATTTTGATACCTCTTCATTAGCCAGTTCTACAAGAACAGTCTGTGGGCTAGATACGTCCCCCTACTCATGGGCCAGGAATGGTTGTAATATTTTTGAATAGTTGGGGGAAAACATGCTTCACGACTAACAACTTGTGCTAGACACAGCGACTCACGCTGGTGGTACTCCTAGCACTTGGGATATAGAGGCAGGAGGATCAGGGGATCAAAGTACTATACTACACTCTCAAACAAAATAGTATTTGTGATGGGAAAATGACAGGAACTTCAAATTTCACTGTGTGCAAGCAAAAGTCTTTTGGGGAATCCTGAGGAATAGGATCTCCAGACTGGCCCTAAACTCAATACATAACCAAGGATTCCCTTGAGTTCTGGTCCTCCTACCTCTTTCCCAAGGGCTTCCGTTACAGGTATGAGTCACTACATCCAGTTTAATGAGTGGCTGCCGAATGAACCCAAGGCTTCCTGCATGCTAGGCAAGCACTTGGAACAGTAACCATGCGTGTGTAGATCCGAGAAGTCCTGCAGGAAAGAAACACATTTATCTATCTTTACCCTGGTGTGCCAGTCAAAAATATTTGTCGACAACTGAAGACTGAGCATCTGCCCAAGAGGAACTAGTAGTCAAGGGCAAATTCTGAGCAAGCCTGTAGGGAAGTATTCAATTGATGTGGACTGACCCAGCCCATGGGGGGTGGGACCATCCCTTAGGCCGACGGATAAGGTAGGGGAGTTGGTTCTGTAGTTTGGCATACTTCGGACAAACTTGCATTCTGGTAAGTGAGGTTTGCCCCTCTCTCAGCCATCCTGTGGATATCACGTACCGACCGGTTCCCTTGACTGCTGGCATTGACGTGAACTCTACTGCCAAGCAGGACTAAGAACTATAACAGAAAAATCATAAAGAATAAAGCCCTTTGTTACCCTAAACAGTTGATTGAGAATTTATCGGCAATATGCAGACAAACTGCAACAGAATTTGGTACCAGAGAAATGGTATATTATTGATAACTTTGGCTATGTGACCTTTTTGCATTTTGAATGGTTTGGTTGTAGACGTTTTGAGACTGTGGGCTGCACAAAAATGTTGAGCAGAGAGCTTAGTGGGCCAGTTGGAAAATAGTGACTAAATGTATTTTGTATCATAAAATTAACATCTATGAGGGCAAGGGTTGTAAGGCATAGTTGAAATGTGATGTGTTTTGTGTCAAGTTGACAAGGGGTGGAATATGCTAGCTAGACACAGATATCAATTTGAGACGTGAAGACTGAGCTTGGGAACATCTGTGAGGAATTAATAGTTAATTGCAACTCCTAAGCAAGTCTGTGGGAGATAATCTGGTTGATGTGGGGGAACCGAGCCCATGTGGGTGGAAATGTTCTCTGAGAAGGAATGAGGACAGGATGGGATAAGCTGGTCTGATCGTTTGGCATACTTCAGCTTATTTGGACAACTTGCAGAATGTCAACTGAGTTTGCTCCTCTTTTGACAATCCCTGTGCATATGGTATGGTCAGTTCCCCTCAATTCCTGGTGTGGGAATGAGCTCTCCTGCTAAAGTTGACTGAGAACTGTAACTGAGAATCATAAGGAAAAAATAAAACTCTCTTGTTCCCCTAAGTTTGGTTGAGAATTTACCAGCAACATGCAGACAAACTGCGACATCTGATATTGTAAAACATTTAATCAAAACTGCCAACTAATACAATATTGGGGAAGGCTTTAGTCAGCAGGAAAAGGAACTAAAGGTTGAGAAGTACTCCTTCCAACCTCGTCGTGAGCAAATCATTGGGCCTCTATGAACCTCGCTTTTCTCTCTGTGAGACCGGTTGATGATCTGATCAGTTCTTGGCTCCTGACAGATGCCTCAGACACACTAGTCATCTGCACGCTCTGGCCGTCAGCAGGGCCTCCAAGGTGCTGTGGTCACAGTTACCTGCTGCTTCATTAAGTTCTTCAAGACTTCTTGGACATCAGAAGCCTTTTGCCCCGTCACAGATATGATGCTGTCCACGTCGGGGCCTTTGACAATCCCTGACTGACAACTGTCCTCACTGTCTGCTGCTGGAAAGAGGCATCGGGCCTGACGAGACCCACCTCGCTTCTCTCCCTGAGCAGGGAAGGTGGTGTGGCATTACCAGAAGGTAGAGTGGTGGTGACCATGTGGTCAACATGTCGTCAGACACCAAAACCCAGTTCCTCAAAAGTCCCTGTTCTTAGTTTGTCTCTATGGGTGCTTGCCTTGGAAGGTTCGAGAATGCTGTTCCCGCCTCTGACTAGGGCCCTGTTAGCGAGAGGAAACATTTATTTGCCAGTGCATGATGTAGGAGAGAGAAAAGTTCCCCTTGATCACTGAGTCAGTAAAACAAATCGACAGTAGCCGTATTAACAGGAAGAAAATCATGTTAATTAAGTGCATATGCACAACTGTCACATAAATCTCAGACTCAAAGAAGGGCCAGCTGACTGATATTGCTCTGTGGTGCCCAAACTGTAAGGAACAGGCTCGGGGCTTCTGGGGAATGTGGAAAGCCATTGTGAGAAGCTAATTGGAAAGGCTCAGGACAAGCAAAATTTGACTTAGTGTGTGGGTCAAGTCGATCATGTTGCAGAAGTCCTCTGAACTGGGCATGGTGGCACATGCCTGTAAATCAACATGTGGGAGGTAGGAGGATCAGGAGTTCGAGGCCACCTTTAGGTATATAGTTCGAAGCCAGTATGTCTGTCCTACATGAGACTCTGTCCCAAACAAACAACAAAAATCAAACAAAAAAAGTCCCTCGAATGAATAAGTGATAGCCCATGACAAAATTTGTGATGTCAGCCTTGAGACTTTTCTTGGTGGTACCCTTAGTTCCTCTAACCAGATGGATACGCTTCCCAGGAAGGAGACTTCTGACAGTAGAGTCATGTTTCATAGACTTCAATAGGTAATGGTTAATTAAACTTGTCTGTCAACTTGAGGGCATTTAGAATCACCATGAAAACATGCTTCCCACCATGTCTATGGAAAGTTTCTAGATGCAAGGACTACTCTGAATGTGGCTACGATTCCATGGACTGCATCCTGGACTGAATAAGAAAGGAGAAAGTGAGCTGAGCACAAAGCATTCATCTCTCTCCCCCTGATTGCACATGTGATGCGACCATCAGCCTCAGGCTCCTGTCTCGCTGCCTTCCCCACCGCGATGGACTAGACCTTCACTGTGTGAGCCGATGACAAATTAAACCCTTCCTCTCTCGAGCTGCTTTTGCTGTTGCTGCTTTGAGAAAAGTAACTAATCCTCTTGAGTAGGATGAGTTTGGAGAAAGGCTGGTCTGGGCTGGGGGGACACTCCTGGATCAACAATGCACTTAGCTGAGTGGCCCAATGTCTCTCCCAGGCACCAGGAGACAGTGAGAGCCCTTGGCGCTGTCCAGATCAGTGGGCATCCTTGCTCTGGGACATTGTTTTCTGAGCACTCAGTGGCCTTCCAGTACTCAGCTTGTGTGTTCATGGTTGGGTAGGTTGGCTGATAGGACCAAGAAACCCCTTTCACACCCATTTTGAAAGCCTTTGAGAAGCCAGTGGGATAGTCGTCCCAGGAAGAGATCTGGAAATCATCTACTTCCACAGTTTTTAGCCAATTCTCCCGACCCTCCTCCTCTACTTCTAGAATTACACAATCCATATTGTTGGCCTTAAGGAGTATTTGGTGGGTTCTTGATTTTTACAATACGGCTTGGCATTTGACTCTCTCAAGGCAAAGTTCGTCCCACACATTTTCCAGCTTGAAATATTTTCTTGCTGTTCCCCGTCCTCTTTTTTAAAAAGATTTTATTTTGTTTTGAATATCTGTGTGAGAAAGAGAGAGAGAGAGAGAGAGAGAGAGAGAGAGAGAGAGAGAGAGAGTATTGTGTGTGCCTATGGTGGCTTCAGAATCATCCTGGATTTCTTCTACCTCGTTTTTGCTTCACTCTGGGATTTCCCAGGCTCTGCCTTCCAGGGCCAGAGGTGCAGGCCATAGCCATTTTGGGGTCCAGGATCTGCACTCAGAAGAAGGTCCTTCTGCTTGCAAGGCAGTCCTAACCGCTGAGCCACCCATCTCTCCAGTCCTGCTCTTCCTCTGTCATTGCTGGATTCTGTCATTGCTGTTGTTTTGTTTCATTTGCTTTGAAAAAAATTTGTCTACCTGAAAGCTTTAAAAGGATTATTCACCTCCAGAACACACACTGCAAAAAGAAAGGAGTAAAACCTGCTGGTCACATAACACATAGAGACTTCCACCCAGTATTGGGAGCAGGACCAGGATGTCTGCTTTTGACTACTTCTGTTCGTCTCTTTTTAGGCTTCTAGCCAGAATTATGCAAGAAAATGCAATAAAAAGCATGTAGACTGCACAGGGAGAAGTGAAAGGGTCTCTATTTAAAGATGATCTGGGCTGGAGAGATGGCTCAGGGATAAGCAGAAGGTCCTGAGTTTGGATCCTGGGTCCCATGTAAAAACAGGCAAAAATGGCAGTGGCCTGTACTGCCTGTCCTGGAGGCGGAGCCTGGGAAACTCCAGAGCAAAAAGCAAAGAGGAGGTAGCACAATCCAGAGTGATTCCCTAAGTTACCCTTGGGTCTCCCAGATACACATAGTGCCTTCTGATGTACACAGACACTCACACATGGACACTCATGCAAAAAAAAAATTTTTAAAGTAAAAAAATAGATGACCTCATATGTATATACAAAGTCTAAAGGATTACTAAGAGAGGGGCTAAGAAGTCTAAAACACTCTGCTGAAAAAATACTATTGAAGAAGTTCAGTTAAATTAGAAGATCAATAGGCAAAAATCAGTTGTATTTCTACATCCTGTCAGTGGACAACTTGAAAATTTAAGAGTCCATGAGATGTCTCTGAAAGTAAAGGTGCTTACTGCTCAAGTCTGGAACCCACATAAAGGTAGAAGAAGAGAACTCACTCTCAAAGTTGTCCTATAATCTCTGCTTGTGCACTGTGATATGCACATGTACACACACATGCTAAATAAACAGACAAATATATAAATGGAAAATTAAGTCCAGAAAACAGTTCCGCTTTACACTAGCATCAAAAAGTATCAAGTACCTAGGAGTGATTGCCGTGAAAGAAATGTAGCTGTTCATGTTGGGGTTGTGGAGATAACGTAGCTATGAGATTAAGAGTTTGGATCCCCAGATTCCACACGATTGCTGGATATAGTGGGTAAGGTACTGTAATTCCAACATGCCTGTGGGAAATGGAAGATGGAGAACAGAGAATCTCCAGAAGCAAGTGTGCCAACCAGTCTAGATTACCAACAGCTGTGAGGAGACCCTCCTGGTCTCAAACAAGGTGGGAAGATAAGGAACAATACCAAACACTATGGCATATGTATACACTCCCCCCCACACACACACCTACGCTCTGAAAATTATTTAAAAAAATAAAAGAAGATGTATGTGGAGAGACATCGCATGCTCATGGATCAGAGGACTGAATATTGGTAGAGCAGCAGCACTTGGCTAACTGCAGGCTCTACACAGAAATGCCCACCCAGCTGGCTTCTCTGCAAACACTGATCCTACTATTCACATGGATATTTAAGAGGTCCAGACTAGCCAGAAATATTGTTGAAAAAAAGACAAAACAACCTTAAAGACCCATGCTTCCTGGGTCTTTATAAATAAATTCCCAAATTTATTGCCAAGCAATGGCGGTCAGGTATGTGTGGTTAAGACCACCAGGATTAGAATGTATGGATTTATGGGACAGAAATGAAAACTCAGAAATAAACTCCCTACTTCTAGTCAATTGGTTTTTGACAATGGTTAAAAAAAATTAAATGGGGGGAAGAATAATCTTTTTATATTTTAAAGACAGATAGTCCTGGACTATCAGAGTAATGTGATGGTTGCTGTTCATTGTCAGCCTCACATCTAGGAGACAGGTTTCCAGGTACATCCAAGAGGGATTCTCTGTGAATGCCTGTGAAGGATTGTGTTGATGGCCCGGTTGATGGGGAAGATCCAGCCTAAAAGTGGTGGCACCATTCCCTGGGCTTGGGATTCAGGACTGAATAAACACGAAGCAAGTATGCAAGCACGTCTGCTTACAGCGTCCTGGCCCTTTGCATTCGCTGTGGATGTGACGTGACGTGTTGCTTTGATTGTCTGCTGCTGTAACTTGCTGCAGTGATGTGCTAGCTAGGTACATAGGTGTCAACTTGACAACTGAAGACTGCGTTCTGGACACATCAGTAAAGAATCGTAGCTAAGGCAAGCCCTAAGCAAGCCTGTAGGTGATTGTCTGATTGATGTGGGAAGATCCAGCCCATGGACCACTTCCTGGGCATTTGAATAAGATGGAGGGAGCTGGTTTAGTCAAATAGTCTGACAAGTGAGGTTTGCCCTTTCTTAGCAATCCTCGTGAATATGGCCAGTTCCTTTGGCTCCTGATGTTGACATGAACTCTCTTGCCAAGTTGGATTATGAACTGTAAAGAACAATCTTGAGTGAGAGTAAAACCCCTAAGCTGCTCAGTCCTGAATTTTATTGATAACATGCAGGTAAACTCCAGTGGTCTGTAATCCAGAATTGTGAAGCAATTGAATCCTTTCTCCCCCCAAGTTCTTTAGGTCAGATATTCTGTTGTAGTGACAAATAATGAAACTAAACCAACATACAAGTGCAAAAGAGTATAAATGGATTCTTCCTTCATACCCCATCCAAAATGGACCAAAGATTTGCATGTAAGAACTAAAATGACAAAACTCTTAGAAGAAGTCCCAATCCAACCTCCAACTCTGTACATAGCTAAGGACAACCTTGAGGCCTGATTCTCCTGCCTCCACCTTTAGAGTACTGATTGCAGGTGACACCATCACACCCAGTTTACATGGTATTAGAGATCAAACTTAGGGTTTCATGCTTGTTAGACACTCAACCAGTTGGGCTATATCCCAAGCCCCAAGTCCATTTTCTTTTTAAGTCTTCCTGTTTTCAGCTTCTGGCTTCTACACAGAAGCTTTTTTTTTTTTTTCTCCTGCCTTTATCCTTTGTGCTGGTCTCGAGGTCACTGGACCATGTGTTACAAATCAGCATTATGACACTGGGTTTGGGTGAAAGTGGTTAAGGTCACAGACTGGGGTCATCAAGATCTCAGTGGATTCTGGTCCACCTGCCACTTACACTATCTAGTCTTGGATCTCCTTGGGCATTCATTTTATAGAATGAATGTATACTACTGAGTAGGACTCCTTTCTTCACAAAACAAAGCCATTTGAGCAAGCAAAGCAAAAGAAGGGTAGCTTGTGGTGTTGCATTCTGGAGATAGCATCAAGACGGCCAGATCCACGGATTTAGTTACCGCCATCTCTTCTGTTTGCTTGCTCCTTCCTCTGTGACAAGAGTGTGGCATTCTCCCTGGATTCGTGTCTTACCTGTCAATGTTACATTTGGAAAATGACTTAACCTTAGGATGCCTCCATTCCCTCATCTGTCTAAAACGGGGATGATAGAAGTATATTTCTGTCAAGGAGGAAATACGTTCATGTGCTTTGAATAGTGCAGAAAAGATATGTTTTGATGATCAGTAGTCACTGTCGACTTAGAGTGGGACTCAGATGCCCCCTGAGAAGAATTCTCTAGACTAAGATTGGCCTTCTTGATTGCATGATTGCTGTGGGAGACCCAGCCCACTGTGAGCAGGCCCGTTCCCTGGGCAGGTGACTAAAGATGAAGAGACCTAGCTAAGCCTAGGCAGACAGGTAAGCATGTGTGCATACATCCATCCGTTGCTTTGTGCTCTTGAGAGTGGATGTCAAGTAACCAGTTCCCTCGGTTCCTGCTGCCCTGACATCCCTGTCGTGATGGTGCTATGAGCTGCATTAAGTCTCCTAAGTTGCTGGGGTCGGGTATTCTGTTACCATTATAAGTTATAAGGATGCCACCTTGCTGTTATCGCTGTGACTGTTCATTTTATGATGTAGCCATCGGGAGGCCTGTACCAGGCATGACAGTGGCCCTCGGAGACTCTGGCTTACATCTCTAGCACATAGAAACATCATGTGTATGTGAATTATCTTCCTCCTCTAGCTGAGTTGTAGGGAATTTGGGTCATATGCCTAGCCGCTGAGCCAAAGCTAGGGCTGCAGTCCTAGGACTGGCTGGGCCCAGGGCTTGGTGAGGGAAGCCAGATGGCATTGAGGGTACAGAAGCAAGAAGTAGCCAGGTAGACAGAAGTCAAATACCACTGTCCCCTATGCTAAGGGAACCCCCATCAAATTCTGTGCAGGCAGAGTGGGGCCAGGGAAAGTGGAGAGAACTTTGACAGCCATCCCTCTCAGTGGGGGAAGAGTTGGCCTCAGAGCTAGAGGCCTGTGCTGCTCCTTCCTGTTTCATAGCTGTGGAGATATGAGGCCTTTAGCCTTCCTGGAGGCCAAGGACCCCCACGTGGTGTGTGCATTCTTGCAAGCAGTGGGACAGTTCACCTTCCCCAGAGCTGGGAGCAGACAGGTCTTGGAGGCATGGCCCTTGGAATGTTCTAGACCTACTCCTTTTGAGACCTTTTTACTTTCACAACTAGGACGTATTGAAAAGACGATGGTCTTTTTATATATTTTTTTTCCTTCAGTCAAAAGGGAGGATAAAGAAGGTGAGGGCAATTGCTCAGTAAGTGCATGCCCCGTAAACAAGAGGACCTTTGTTCAGTCCCCAGAATGCATCTATAAAGCTGAGTACCATGGCACACACTTATAATTCAGGGCTTGCTGGCTCTCCTCCTTGCCTTCTTGGTGAGTACCAAGCCACTTAGTGCTTCAATAAAGAAATTAATAATAATAATAAATAAATAAAAGGTGGGCATTTTCTGAGGAACAACAGCCCAGGCTGTCCTGTCTCCACGTTACATGCACATACATGCCTGCAGATGTGTGTTTATGTATACACACACACACACACACACACACACAGGAGAAGGGTAGCACCAAGCCCACATTTTAGACACTTAGGGAAGGTTTGAAGTGGTTTCTGGGTAATCCCAGCCGAGCGGCCCATCTGGAAGGTGGCTGTATCTGGAGTCTGCCAGAACCAGGGAGGAGCGATTTCACTAAATCAGCCCGAGGAGTCTGCATCCCCAAATATGGAGATCATGGGGTCCTCGTGGAGAAAATGAAACCGAAGCTCCCAACAAAGGATTTCTGGAAGGCGCTTGATGATTAACCTTTGTGTGTAACATGAGCTTTCTCAGCTAAATGGAGGGGAAAATAGACCCAATTTTAATAATGAACAGATCTGCGTAGGTCTCGGTGCCAGCGTACTCGACAGAGCTTTGGTTGCCAGATGCAGATGGGTAGGAGTCGGTGAGCAGCCACTGCACACCCGGCCTGTTTCATGGTTTCTCACGCTGCAGCCCAGGCTGACGAGGCCCTCACAACGTAGGGCCCAGGCCAGGCTGGCCCGTAACCCTCTTTCCTTTCCAGGCAGGGATGGAACTTACTCGGTAGCCCAGCTTGGCCTGGAATTGGTGGCCATGTTTCTTCCTGGGCCTCCCTAGTGCATGGACCTCTGGCTGCTCTCTGTCGCGCAGGCTGGGCTTTGTTCTGCCCTGTGACCCTGGAAGAGGCCCACATAGCTTCTCTAGCAGGAGCATTGCCACAGGTCAGGGCCCTG
The DNA here is from genome assembly GCA_023101885.1 of Typhlomys cinereus. Lineage (NCBI taxonomy): Eukaryota > Metazoa > Chordata > Mammalia > Rodentia > Platacanthomyidae > Typhlomys > Typhlomys cinereus. The sequence goes on along the minus strand of JALPQD010000182.1, from coordinate 4,024,068 downwards.
TTCCTGGCCTCATTTGATCTGTGACCTCACTCGTTCCTCTCTGGGCCATAATTGAATTCCCCTTTGATCTGCTTGACCTCAGCTTCCCCAGACTGAGTCCCTGATGGCTGAGCTTCGACCCCCTTCCAGGTGGCGAGGACAACCACCTGCCCTCTCAGGGTTCAAGTCTCACTTGGCCTGTCTAGGGCTGGAGAGGCTTCTTTATGGGAATGCCTGCGGAGCCCGCGTTTGCTGGCCACAGCTGCTGGGGACCCTGGACCGCCTGAACAGCTGGACTGAGATGTCCTGCAGCTCTGAAGGCTGAAGTCTGAAAGTGAGAGGGTCAGGGCTGGGCCCCACAGAGCTGTCCAGGCTTGCCTGCCTCCTGGGGTTTATAGATGGACAACTCGCCCCTGTCTTCACATCCTCATCCCGTCTTTTTCTGGGTATGCAGTTTGAGAGAGGATCTCACGTCTCCCAGGCTGGCCTCAAAGTCACTATGTAGCTAAACCTCTGCTCTTAAACCTCTCATCTTCCTGCCTCCATCTCCGCCGTGTTTGGGGTTGCTGGTGCGTGCAGCCACCACACTGGTTCCTAGGTGTCCCCTCTTTATGAGGATTGGATCATTGGTGGATGCCTATGCCAGTGTTCGAATGATTACCTCTAAGGCCACATTCTGAGGTTCTGGGGGGTGGGTCTTGCCTGTGGGATGTGGGGAGGCGACACAGGTGACCCACAACAGCCGGCAGAGCACTTTGTTTCTCCAAAGTCTCTTCATTCACAAGCTCTGGGTCCTGCTCAGTGTCCCACCTGGTCTCTGCATGCTTCGGGGTATGTTCCCCACCCCTTGTTTGCAGTTTATTGCCAGCGTTGTGAAGAGCACCTCCCCAGCAGCTTCTGGGGACACTCTGGCAGCGGCTGCAGTTCGGATAGTCTTCTGGGCCCACACTCAGGTGCGACTCCTGCTTGCCTCAGGATCTGAGGTGGGTCTGATCTCTGATCTTTCCTTCTGTCCTGAGGTGCCAAGAACAGGACCTTCCTGCAAAAACACTCCCCCACCCCAGCCTCCTCACGGCCCCAGGCCCTTGGCTCTGCCCTGGAGAGCATCCTCCTATTTCCCTCCTGGTCCTGGAAACCAGGCCTGGTGGTTACGGCATCGGGAGCAGCTGGTGTCCCCAGAGAGGAAGCAGGTGGCATCTCTGGGCTTCTGGGGGAGGGCTCAGGTGGGCTAGTGGATGGAATTGTTACCAGGCTGCCTGGCTGACTCCATCACCATAAAGCCAAAGCGTAGGTCTTCCCAGCTGATACTATACGGTGATCTTCGTTACCCTAATTTCCCCGTAGTCAAGATGATCCCTCACAGGTGTGCCCGCCGTGTTCGTAATCATGCAGGTGCTCGTTTCCTGCTGCTTACAGGGCTAGGCGACCACCTGCATGGAAGCTTCCTCCCCTGCCACCAATCCTCGTTGTCAACTGGAATCACTGAGGACGCACTTCTCTGGATGTACCAGGGGCTGCTTCCCGAGAGGTTTACGTGACAAGGAAGGACCACCCTGAGTGTAAGGGCACCGTCCCGCCAGTCTGGGGCCCACAGAGAATGGAAAGAGAAAAAGAAAAAGTTGGCCGAGCGCCCTCCTTTGTCTGCTTCTGCTTCCTCAGGGCAGACGCAATGAGACCAGCCTCCTGGCACTCCAACTGCCATGCTTTCTGCACCATGATGAGCTCCATCTCCTGAAGAGTGAGTCCAGATAAACCTTTCTCCCCAGGTTACTTTTTATCAGCCTCGGGAAAGGAACGAGAGGGCCTGGGTCATTTTTCTCTGCCCCCCAGATTCTGGGAGCGCTGTGACTGACAGTCCCTTTGACGGAAGAGGAACCTTACATTCAGTAAGGGAAAGGTACTTGCCCCATCTGATCGCTGCTGGTGGGGCCCAAGAAATCCATCTTTCAGGCTGGAGAGAGGGCTCAGGGCTTAAAACCTTTGCCTCAGAAGCAAAAGGACTCGAGTTCACATCTCCAGATTCCACATAAAAATGCCAGGCAGAAGTGGTGGTGGCCTGTGATTCTGGCTTGGGAAGGCGGAGCCTAAGAAACCCTAGAGCGAAGTAATAAGGAGGTAGAACAATTCAGGTTGATTCCCATGTCACTCTTGGGCCTCCACAGGCACACACAGTTGAAAACCCTCTTGTACACATAGACACACACACACACAAAAGGAAAGAAATCTCCCTTGCACAGATGGGGAAACTGAGGCTGAGCAGTGGGGTGCCTAACTCTAGGAGTCCGGCTCCTCATGGAAGCCCACTCCAGTCTCGTGGGAAAGCCATTGAGGGCAGGAGCTCCCGTGTGTCAGGGCTCTGGAGGGGCAGCCCTGTACACCTGGCTTTGGGAAATGCTTGGTCTCTGGAGGGCCGCGGGTCCCTGGCTGCTCTGCTCCACAGTGGGGGCGGTGACTGAAGTGTGACTGCAGGCCCTTCAAACCGCGCTTGGCTCTGATCCAAGTGCAATAAATGGCAGTCAGCGGGCCGGCCCCACCCCCACCCCACACCCCTCTAATTGGAGTCTTGTGGGTGAGTTATAGCCTCAATATTTTTACAGGCTCTCCCAGCTCCCTTCCCTTCTTTGCCCCCCATATCAGAGGCCCTGTTAAGACCAGAGCCAAAGATAGCCCAGAGAATGTGCCAGTGACCCAGCTCCACGGAGGGCGAGGTGGAGAACTTTCCATCCGGGCCCAGCCCTGGGCAGGGCCCGTTCCTGTTCTGCCTCCAGCAACTCCCGACTCCTCCACAGAAGCAGCTCTGTGCCCTCGGGTGGGGCCAGCTGGATTCTGGAATAGTCTGGGAAGGGCAGGACCATGTCTCCTGGAGGCAGACAGCCAGGAAAGCCCGTCAGGAAGCTGTTGTGTCACAGCTGGACAGCAAGGGACAGCCAGGCGCACACAGCAAGCGCCGAGCTTGAGTGACAGTCAGCCCCCCATTCGCCTGGCTAGTGCCAACCAGTCAGGGCACCAGCACACACTGACCAGCAGGCGTCACAGGCAGACTTGACCGCACACCCGGCAAAGACACCCGGTCACAGATGCTCTGGGCTGGAATCAGTCAGACACCCAGCTGATACCCGTCAGCCTCTCAGCGAGATTCCATCAGAGTCACGGACAGCCATGGATCATTGTCGTGGTCACTAGGTCTTCTGCTGCCTGACTGTCCTCGATCTGTCTGTCAGTCTGTCATCTTTCAGCTAGTCAGCTGTTGATGACTCAGTCATCTGTCATCCGCTAGTCAGTTGTCAGTCACCTGGTTATTCAGTCAGTGTGAATTCTCTGGCCACCAAACCAGCTGACTGCTCACCAAACCTACTGTTATCAGCCGTGGGGTCGGTCATGTGCTGACTGGTTTGGTCTCCTGGTTGACCAGTCCCTTGCATCAGGCAGGTCAGGCTCCATCCCTCAATCCAACTGTATCGTCGCAGTGTGACTGAACCAGTCCAGTTCTGCTTGCTGTGCGGTGCTTTAGTCACCAAATGAGTAGTTTTGCTAAAGAGATAAAATTTTCTCTCGAGGCAGCTCAAGGTGTGGAAACAGGAGATGGGGGCTCAGCGACTTCCTGGGTCTGCAGATGACAGAGGTAAGGTGGTCCATGGTCCACTATGTGGGAAGGGGTGATGGGCAAGTGGAGTGAGAAGCGCCTGGTGTTGCTTTGCTCTGTGGGTGGAGTTGGACCCTCTGATAATCAATCCATCAGGTGCCTATTCAGGTCCAAGGGATCTTGTTTCAACCAGTTTGAGCCACTTTCAAGTTCCTGAAAAACAACTTAGGTAACCCTCATGGTAACCGGTGACCTGTGACCTGCGTGGGGGAGGAGTTACCGGAGGCAGCCACAGCAACTGGAGGAAGGTATTGCTTAGCGACATGGCCTGTAACGTTACGGTACAAGTGCAGCTTGGGTGGTGCTTTGCCTTGGTTTCAACAGTCTTCCCCATCAGTGGTCCTGTCAGACCTGGTCAAGCCAGCCGGCCACCGCAACACGCTTAGCCAGTGACCGTCGGCCCATCTGTCATGTAATCTTGAGTCATGACAGGAACCGCTGGTAGAATCTCACATCACGTGGTGTCCTCCTTCAGCATGCAACGCGTCTGGGGTTAGGGCTCCCAACCCAGCCGCCTGCTCCTAATTCCTCAAGAAGGCAGGGGAGGCTGGCGCACGAGTCCCATTGTAAGACAGCGGGGTCGCGCCCCAGGAGGGCTTGAGCAGGTGTCTCCCCTACCATCTAGACACTCTCTTGGGATTCCCAGTGGCCTTGTAGACAGAAATAGACCCAGTCTCTTCTTTTCTTCTCTTTCCTGTTCTGTGTCCTCCTCCCCTGACTCCTCCCCCCTATTCCCTCTTCTCTTCCCCTCCTTCCTCAGCTCTCCCTTGCCTGCCTCCCACGTACTCCCTTTTATGAATTCATATCCACACCCCAGCCGTCACAAACCAACCACATAAATGCACACATCACATTCACAGTCTACATGTGGATAATATACACACATCACACACACACACACACACACACACACACACACACACACACACACGTGTGCCACACACTTATGCACACGCACCCATAAGTTCATGGTCACACTTCTTGGCTTCTCTCCCTACTTGGGCACATCCTGTACAGCCTGCTCCAGCCGCCCGAGCAATCGCCTGGCCCCTCCATGCTGCCGCGAGGAATCCGGGCTTCTGCCCACCATGTCTGGCCTTTCAAGACTCGCCAGCTGTCCCTCCTCCACCCTCAGAGCAGAGTCACAGGGGGAACTCAGTTGGAGTCCCTCGGGCCAGGGTGAGGGGGGCTGTTCCCTCACCAGCAGGGCTCCCCGTGAGATTCTGTCTCTAGGCCCTGATTAATGTGTAGCTTAGACAGGGAACAAGGGCAGCACCCCTAAAAAGTCAAGTTCTATTGGACAGGCATTTGGCCAAGACCTTGCTGAACCCTCTTTCAGTGTCTGGGGCCCCAGGACAGCAACCCCACACCTCCTCTTTAGTCTGGGCATGACAGACCACCTGCTCTGTGTAAGTGAAGAGGAGGCAAAAGGCCCACCCACAGAGTAAGTGCTCACTGGTGATTCATCCCATGGGGTGAGGCTGTGTGCCGGGGAGCTGGGGGGGGTTAGTGGGTGGGAATGGGACTCATTGCTGGCCTAGGCCAAGGGTCTCTCCTCCGGGCCTGCTTCCATGACCCCCTTACCCTGCGTGAACTTCCAGGCGCCCAGGGGTTCCCGAATGCCATGTGACGTGCTGGGTGTGGCTGACACTGTCACCTTCCATCCTCCTGGCTGCCCTCTGTCCCCACTGTGCAGAGGAAGGGACAGCTCCGGGTGCTGCGATGATTTGCCCAAAGCCACGGGTATTCACCGCCGTCTCCTGGCTGTCGCCCCATTGGCGCGTCGCACGGAAGCGGGCGCTCTGTGCCATGCCAGCTCTCCCCTGTATGGGGCTCACTGTTCCCTTCCTCTCCTGCAGCTTCCATCCTTCCCTGCCGAGTCTCTGCTCTCTCCTCTGCGTCCTCCACGGTCTCTCCTTCCCTCTTTAGAAATGGAACTTCAAACAGCAGGTGGCTGGGACCCCTGGGTGGAGAGGCCCCTCCCACCTTTCTTGCTGTCTGGCATTGGCCTTACTTCTGCTCTGGCTGATGGGATGTGAAATCAGAGCTTCTCTTCCAAGAGGGACAGCAAGGCATCTCCCCCTGCCAGAAGGTGTTTTTCCAAAGTCCACCATTGGGTTCAGGGAACAAAGTATGGTGAATAGATGTCAGGTCTATGTCCATTAGAAACAGAATCCTGGAGGACCAGCGAGATAGCTCAGTGAATAAGGTGTCTGCCCACAAACCTGTTGACCTGAGTTCATTCCCGGAAGCCAACACTGTGGAAGGAGAGAACTGACTTCCTTTGAGTGTCTACTTAGACACCATGGCACCTGCGTGCCACCTAACCCCCTTGCCTTTTTCTTACTAAGGGAGGAAGGACAGGAAGGAGGGAGAGAGGGAAAAGGAAAGAAAGGAGGGAGGGAGGGAGGGAGGGAGGGAGGGAGGGAGGAAGGAAGGAAGGAAGGAAGGAAGGAAGGAAGGAAGGAAGGAAGGAAGGAAGGAAGGGCCCTAAGAGGAGAGTACAGCCCTCGGTGCAGGACACTCACAGTAGATAGATGAGGATTTGAATCTCTACCTGCCACCCCTTCCCACAAACTCAGAAACCATTCAACCAATCCCCCCACACTTGTCACCAGGACCTCAAGAGCTCGCCCTGCACTCTGAAGCCACAGGATCCACACCCGCACAAGGCTGAGCATGTAAAGTCCTGAGTCGGCTTCCTCCCTTCCCCTGGTTTCCATCTTCTCTCCTACCTTCCTTCTCTGCCCTTCAGCTCTATACATAATTCTTCCCCTTTGCCTCCTGGTTTTCCTCAATCTGCCCCCTTCCCTTTTCTCTCCAACACATCCAGCCCTTCCTTTCTTCTGCCTCTTTTCTCCTTTGCTAAATCCCTCTCTCTGCAGCCTGCCTGCCTGTCCCTCCATCTCTCCCTCTTTTGCAGTCTGTCTGTTTCTCCTCTGTCCATTCTGCTCTGACCTGAAGTCAGGGTTGGAGAGCTGCGGTGAGTTGAGTCTACGTCGTCTTCAGGATCGCCCATGTGGCCGCTGGCCCAGCCTGAGAGGGACGCAGGGTCTTCTCGCTCACAGATTTCCAGGGTAGGGCGATGCTCCAGCCCCCAGAAGCCCTCCTTTACAGGGGCTGACTTAGAAGACTTGTCAGGGCCTGGGCTACTGCCCTGGACACCCTATAGAATCATCATTCCCCGCCCCCCCCCAGGAGCCTACACATCCTCAGGTACAATCCTGTCTTGGGGAGTCTGTTTTCTTCTTGTCCCTTTTGGTGGGCTCTGGGGATTGAACTCGGTCCTCAGCCTTGTAGTAGAGGGCACCTTTTTTGGTTGAGCCATCTGCTGGCCCACAGTCCTTTCTCTGCAACCTGCCTATTGGTTCTAGAGACCCAGCCTCATCTACATTAACCAGTAGCCGTTAGACAGGCTGTGACAGAGCTCTGTAGGAACCCCAGGGGCCTGGCTACCTGCCCCCCAGGATCCAACCCAAAAGCCACCAACACTCTTCTCATTCTTCCGTAGAAGCTACCCACAACACACACACACACACACACACACACACACACACACACACACACACACACACACACAACCCCCTCTCCCTTCCTGTTCTGCTCTCCAAGCTCAGTTTCATGTCTTCCCTCTCTTCTGATTGGTGGTCTGTCTGTCTGCCAGGCACACCTGTCTCTATGCTGGGGTGATGGGCAGCAAGCCTGGGGGTTCCCCTGACAGGTTGGGCTGTTTCTTGTCTCCAGGTGGGGAGGTTCCCTAGGCTTCCAGGCTTCCTTCCCCGGGGCTCTTCCTACCACAGCCTCCATTTACAGACTTAGAGTTTAAAGCTTCCCTGAAAAGCCTGTCAGACCTTGGGGTGGGGGTGGGGGTGGGGGTGGTGGAAGGCAGGAGAGTCTTCTCAGAGCTCCTGATACCCACATTAGTCTCTAATGAGATTGATGGCTGTTGACCTTCGCTGACTTGGGGCTGGTAAATAATAAGCCGCTCTCGAGGGGGCCGAGGCAGAGGGTGTGTAGGGGGGGATGTCTCCGTGTGTGGTGGGGTTGGTTGGCGGGCAGACAGAGGAGTGTGGTGTGGCAGCAGAATTTGAATCTAGCAAGAACATGGGAGTCTTTGCAGCTAGGCATAATGGTTTATACTCATCTTCCCAGCGCTCGGGTGGTACAGGCAGAAGGACCACCACAAATTCAATGCCACCTAAGGCATGGAGTTAGGCCCTCACCACAGAACGAAACACAAGCAGACTCTGGGACACACCTCTGAGGAGGCTGCATGAGGGGTGGGGAGAAGGGAAGGTCTCTCAGTCTACATTCCTGCCGCCTCTCCCCCACATCACATGTCTTGCTGTGGACACAGGAACCCTAATGGTGGCTCTTTCCAGCCTCCAGCCCCGTAGGTCATAAAGGAAAGACAGATATATAAGCCAGGGATAGAAAGACAGAAGGGAGAGCGGGGGTGTAGGGACTGGAAGGTGAAGGCTGACTGTGGGACACTCCAGAGAGCAACCTTGCATGTTCCAGCTCCCCAGCTTCCTGGCCCCTCCTGGTCCCTCCTCGCCCTGTGCAGGTCCATCTGGCTTTATTTGGAAGCACACTTGGCAGCGATGACACTCTCTGAGGGTTGTAGGGCAGGGCTGCAGCAGAAGCCCTTAATTCGCAGCCTCAAGGGGGCCTTTGCCAAGGCTGTTCCTCTCCTCAGAGCACAAGTCCACCATTTCTGCCCTTCCTGCCCCTAGCCGAGGAGGAGGAGGGCCAGGCCACAGTGTGAAATGCTCTTAGCCACTCAGCATCTCACAGCGGCGACAAGGCTTGGAGGAGACAGGCAGCTGGCTCCCCAATATCTCCATGGCATCTATGGGCCTGCCTGCTGGATTAAGAGGCCGCCCCCAGCCTGCCCAGCCCCCAGGTGGGCTTCCAGCCCAGACCCAGGTCCCGAAGTCATTCCAGCCATCCAAGACACAGGAACCCTAATGGTGGCTCTTTCCAGCCTCCAGCCCTGTAGGTCATAAAGGAAAGACCTGCTGGTGCCCCAAGATGCCCTTCTGTGGAGATGCCCCTCCTCCCCCAATCACCTCTCTGATTCTTCTGGACCTCCAGCATGGGCTTCCTCCAGGAAAGCCTTCCCGGAATGCCTCAGGGTGCAGGCAGGGCAGGTAACTGGGAGGCAGGTTCGTTCCTTTTCTCAGGTTCCAGAAGGAACTACCACCCCAGGTAGCTCACTCTCAGTGTCTATGTTGCCTCATAGTCCAGAGGCTGGACCTTAGTAAGGGGTCAGCTGAGCACCTCATGGTCATTCTCTTACCTCTGCTAATGCTTGTCTATAAGTAAGATCACATGCCAGGACACTGAGGTTAGACCTCAACATGTGTTTTGTGAGATTACACACGGGACTGGCTCTGCGTGACCTGGGGTGTGTGTACCTTGCCTTCTTTGAGCCCTGCTTTACTTGCCTGTTAAATGAAGATATGGAAAGAACTGCCCAGACTTCAATCAAACCTGGCTGCATGGTGGCTGTGCTGCGTGGTTTCAGGCAACCCCTTGACGTCTCTGAATGAGTTATTAATAGATGTTTCATCTCTAAAATGAGGTGGTAGCAAAAAGCAAGCACTTTGTACTGTGGTTTGTAGATTGGGAACATCATTTACATAGGGAAAGCCCCTGAGGCTCACCCCACTGTTTTCCAGATGTATCTGGAAACTTCTAGAAACTTCTAGGCCAGAAACTGCCTACAGCAACAGCATTACCTGGATGGATATGTAATAAATCTGTTGTGGGTTCGCCTGGAAGGATCTAGACTGACAAATCGTGTTCCGCGTCCTGATTCTGACAGTCACAGAACATCAGTTCACAGAGGCCAGTCTTTCCCGTGGGCCTGGTGCACAGACGAAGAATCTGAGGGTCAGGGAGGAACCTGTAGCCTGGGTTCCAGAATGAGGCACAGGCAGCAGACGCCTCTAAGCTCCCCTTTCACGGAGTCTGTGCTTGTGGTGACAAGGGTCGAGTCACCGAGAAGAACCGCTTCCCTCCGGGCTCTGTACCAGTTGGCAGGAGCTGCCACATAGCTCCGCAGCAGGTCAACAGTTAGCGGATTCGAGATTCCCCGGGCCAACGCCGCATCTCAGCTGAGTACTTACTGACTCTTGTGTCTGTGAGAAAGCACTTCACCTCCCTGCGGGGTCAAGTTCCTGTCTGTGGAAGGAGGCGCCCGCCGTCCACTTTGCTGAATGGAAATGTGAATGAAAGGAATATTGGCACAGTAGGAAGTTGCACAGGGTCTGGATGGTGGCAACCCTGGGTAGAGGTGTCTGTTTTCCTCTGCCTTGCAGATGCCAGGGCTAGGGATGGCATCTGTGGCTGGGCACATGGCTTTCCTCCTTCAGTTGAAGAATTCCTCCCTCGCCCCCTCCCCTCTCCCTCTTCCTCCACCCCGTTCCCGAAGTGGAGGCTCCTATGAACGAACTATCTATGCTCACACAAGGGCACCTTGCAGGGGGTGCTTGGAGCAGGAAGGGACAGGTGAGCAAAAGAATGTGCCTTTCTGGGGCTGGCATCCTTCAGAAGGAAACTCAAACACAAGCATCTGAAGGCAAAAGGTTTATTTGGGAGGTGGTTGGGAGGGATGGTGTAGGACGGGAAAAGGTTTGGAGTGGGTTTGCCCAGGTGAGGAAACTTCTGGGTAGTTAACCTTTATTTTCAACCTTGAGACTTTAAGACTGAAGCAGCTCAAGTAAATGAAGAGGGATTAAAACAACAATGAAAAGAGAGGGCACAGGGCTTTCTAATATCCAATTCACATGTGAAGATACACAACCTGTCAATGACTAGGGAAGTGAATATTAAAATGACAATACACGACGTGCAAAGCCAGTATTTAGAGTCCCACAATGCAGGCAGAGGCAAGAGGTTCTAAGCTAACACAAGGCTATGGGACCCTGTCTTTAAAAAAAAAAAAGTCCCACAATCCGGCAGAAGGTTAGGTTTCCCTAGAAAGTGTGTGTGCAGCATCTCAGGACAGGAGCGCAGCTGTTTAAGTGCTGAATTGGAAAACCCCAGGATTGTTCTCCGGACATGGTAAGGTGGTAGGGTTAGCTGTAAGTATGTGGCTCAGCAAATCCCCGCCTGCTGAGTTGAGAAAGCTGATGCATACAAGTGCGCAGGAGCACCCCATCCAAGAACTTGGCCAAGTTGGGGGGGGCTATGCAATGCTCGAGAGATTCAGAAAGGTCCTGGCTCCACATCAACCTTGTCTGCAATGTCACCCCCATCTTGGCACCCAGATGTCACCGAGGAGATGGAGAGTCTGCGGAAGGCTTCTAGAGGTTCGGGGAGTTCTGTGGAGTCTCTGGATGATGCCACGTCTGGTGAGAGGTGCAGGACAGAGGGGTCCTGAGGCCCGGCTGGAGCAGTAACATCCTCCTGGGTGCTGCACCCCCAACCACAGCAGGAAAAGCTGGTCTTGTCTGCAGGCACACATTCCCAGGAGCTGGGTGGGCGATGGAGCCCGACCCTTGAACCTTCTGCCCCGCTGCGGGACACCTTGTGGATTCTGGTGTGGAGGGCGCGGTGGACCCGGAATCTTCGACTCCGCCCCAGGAACTGCTGCATCGGCGGCTGGGGCTGCAGCCGAGTGTCTGCAGCCCGGCGTGTTAGGAACCACGCTCGCACTTGGGGCTCCTTCAGGTTGAGCCTGGCAGCCAGGACCGCTCGGGCCGTGTAGTCAGGGTAACCGTCCATCCTGAAATGCGCTTCCAGCCCACGATGCTGATCCTTGCTGTAGATCTTGTCCTGGGGACTTAGGGACATTGGAGAGTGCCGCGTATCAGTGGCGACTTGCATCTTGGCTCAGCTGCTCCTTTCTGCCGTGTGGGTAGGAACTACTTAAGCTTTTAACTTGTGGCTTCCAGGTGTTGGGGCTTAGAGGCTGCTCCTGATGGCTACCCCTCCACAGGCTCCACGTGGCTGCCGTGCCCGTGGCTAGAGAGCTCACCCAGCCACAGGTGGAAGGCTGCAGTTACAAGCACCAGCCTAGGAACCCTTGGGTGCCGAAGGGCAGTGAGGAGACAGGTGAGGTACCCAGGGACTTGCTTGGGCCAGGAGGGCTCCCTGACTTTGGATTCCTCCTGGGCAGACCATAATTCCAAAGAGAATCGACTGTGACCATCTCTTCTCCTCTCCTCCCGTAGTCTCAGCAGACCTCTGATCTCTGTCTAGAGTAAGCCTCCAGTGGGACTGTACTCTCACACGTCTTTGTGGAAGGGGTGTCTCCATGCTGAGTGGGTTAAAGCCTGAAGTTGGAGCTGCCAGGGAAGATGGTGGCTGGGTCTGGGATCAGCTGGTATGTAGAAGCCAGTTGGTGTGTTGCCAGCTAAGGAGTCTGCTACTTGCCCTTCCCCCATCCCAGTTCTCCTTTCGACTGCAGGTCCTGCTTTGAGCCTGTGAAGAAAGGGGTCACAAGGTAAATCGCTATGTTCTATAGGAAGAAGAGGTGAGCTGCCTGTCTAGCCCTGGATGGTACCTGTCACCTACCTACAGGGATCTTGGAGCTAGGCTTGGCTGTGGTATTTCGTGGCCATGACCTTGAATAAGTCTACAGGTTCACTCTTTTGCACTTGTAAAATGGGGACACTTCTTTTAAAGATAATTTATTTATTCATTCATTTTGGGAGGGAAATAGGGGAGAGAGAGAGAGAGAGAGAGAGAGAGAGAGAGAGAGAGAGAGAGAGAGAGAGAAGAAACAGGCAGAGGCTGAGCAAGTGGAGGCCAGAGGACAGTTTTCAGAAGTTGTGTCTCTCCTACCATGAGGCTCACAATGGAGCTGAGGTGGTCAGGCTGTGTGCGGGCATGTTTGCCCCCTTCCTCCCTACTGAGCTATCTCACTGGCACTAGGACAGTTGTTTGTGGCTATTGTCTAATATTTTGTTTATTTGTGTGTGTGCGTGTGTGTGTGTGTGTGTGTAGAGAGAGAGAGAGAGAGAGAGAGAGAGAGAACATGCCGTGATGCGGGGGTGGAGAGCAGAGGACTGTCAGAAGTAGGTCCTCTCTTTCCACTATGTGGGCATCTGGGAACCAAGCTCAGCCCCCCGGCAGGCGCCTTACCCCCTGGCTGTCTTTGTACTTCTGTGTTATAGACCTCGTTGAGCCAATGGATCTGCTATGGATGCATTAAATACAACGACAGGGTGAAGTAGAAGGTGGCTCCCCGTATCAGTCCAGACTCTGGGGTTTCCCTGAGTGTGTTCTTGAAGAATTCTGGGAGTCATGCATGCTCCTGAGTGTGTTCAAGATGTTGGGGTCCACTTGACTGTCTTGGCCTTAGGGTCGCAGTGAAGGAGTCTCTCTAAGGTCCTTGGGCAGCGATGGATGATGGGAAAGTCTGCAGAGGGCGGAGGTCCCCGAGGCACGCCCATGCAGCAGCAGCAGTGTAGGAGACACAGCCAGGGGAAAGTGACAGGAAATGAAGGACGCGAGTGTGGGGTGGAGCCCCAGTGTTTGACTCTTTACCTCCAACAACATCCAGTCTGGGCTGAGGATGGGGGCGCGCTTCCTGTTCCAGAAACTCAGAAGCCAGGGGAGGAGGATGAGGGTTCAAGGTCATCTTTTGCTATGTAATGAATTCCAGTCTGGTCCATAGACAAGAAATCCTATCTTTAAAAGCCCAAACCAACCACCAACCAACCAGACACCCCCCCCTCCCATATCTGCCCTGTCTATCGTGTATTGCAATTTGTGGTCTCCATGTAGCAGAAGGTAGATGGGCAAAGCTCCCAGATGGACCATTTGCGTTCGCGCTCAGGATTCTCTGCATTTTAGAAAATGGCTCTGATGCCTTCTTGCTATGTTGTTGGTGCTGGAATCCAGCCCTGACCCTGAGTGCCAGGTAAGCTCTAGCTTTACCATTTTACAGTCTTGGTTGGCTGCGGGTCTCCACAAGTTGCCCAGATTGGCGTCCAGCTCACTACCTAGTCTAGACTTTTTAGTGCCTGTGGGTCTCAGTTTCCTGCTCTGCAAAATGGAGTGTTGTTTGCTTCTGCTTCTAGGAGTCTTGTAGGCAGTTGCTGCTGCTTCTGGCCAGCAATAACTGCACTAGAGACCTTAGCCCCACTGCCCCACTTCCCCAGGTGGGGGAACCCTAAAAACTTGGGGTCCCAGTGGTGGCAGCCTCCCTGATGTTCCGCCTGGACCCCCATCTGGATTCTGGAAGGCGGTTGCCTCAGCTCCCCATCCCCCCGGGCTGTTAATGAGTTTAGTATTTTCATCAAATCATTCTTCCTACAACACAAGGCTGGGGGAGCTAAAAATAGCTCTGAGAGTCACGTGATGGCTCCAAATGCGGAGGCTCCCAGCAAAGGTACAAGTGCGACTTGGTTTCCTAGGAAATAAGAGTCATCGTGAGGCCTGACGCCAGGCTGCCGCCAACACAGCCAGGGTGGCTGGGGAGGGACATGCGGCTTCCTGACAGCCCCGGTGTGACAGCGAGGTGGGGGAGGGTTGCCAGACATCGTGTTGAGCCCCGGGGTCACCGGCCCCTCAGAAGCGACAGGTTCCACAGGCGAGGGCCATCTCACTAAGGGAATGCTCAGTTGCTGTCGCTTCTGCCAGCACCAAGCAGAGCATTAACCCCCCCCCACTCCCATCCCTGGACTCCTTGCAATTAAGATTTTTGGGATTTGGGAGCTAAATTCAACCTGTGGATAGACCTTCCCCCATCCCCAAACTTTCCTGGGATCCACCTCCCAGCCCAGCCACAGCCTCTCCTCCAGCTGGTCTGAATTTGCTATCTACTGTGTCCCATGAGATGCCGGGCTCTCATGAGATGCCGGGCTCTAGTCTCTCTATTGCGCTGTCTTCATGTAATGCTGGCCTCCTGAGATCTCTAGTCTGTCCTCCCTACCCTTGTCCTCCATGCCCTGGTTCCTTCAGCCGCTTTCCTCCCTTCCTTTTTCTCTCTTTCCCCTTTTGGCTGTGACTTTTACTTTGAGTCCAGTGACGACGTCCCATGCTGGAGACTTCCTGGCTTTTGGGCTGGCTCTGGGTCCTGCTTCCTGGACTTCTCTCTCTCCTGTGTCCCACTCGCTCGCTGTTAGTCCTGCTCTAAGTAAATGGAGAACAGGCTATCAATTGTCCATCCCTCACCATAGCTGCCACCCCCTTGATGGTTTGATTTGCTAAGTATTCTTACTACCCCCATTGCACAGGTGAGAAAACTGACATTTAGATGGAAGTCATAACCTCCTGTCATAAGGGAGGGGGTTAAAGTAGCTTGAGTTTCACAATGGTATACAGCCCACCTGTGAACTCCCACAGATGCCTTCTGGGTAGCCCTGCACACTCACAGCTGCCTGCTCCCTGCCCCCTGTGCACGTCTTTCCTTGTGCTCTGGTGGTCTTGCAGAACAGCAGTCTCTTTAATACTTTGTCTTGTTTGAATTCTCTGTGGTTTAGAGGCATAGGCTTTGTCCTGGCACCATGGTGCCCCAAGTATCGCACGGGGTCTGACATCAGTAAGAGCTCAATAAACACCAGGTTTCTGGTTGCTCAAATATTTGCTGAAAGCCTGAAGAAGTGCCTGCTGGCTGACCATTGTTAAGAGAACACGTAAACAACGGGTACCCATGACTGAGTAGACTGTTAAGTGAATACATAAACAGTGGGTGCTCATTGCTGAGTAGAGTGTTAAATGAACACATAAAAAGTAGGTGCTCATCATTGAGGAGACTGTTAAGTGAGCACATAATCAGTGAGTGCTTATTGCTGAAAAGATGAATGGGAAAGTAAGTTTTCTGTATATTCTAGTTGACTGAGTTAATGAATTGATAGTAGCTTAACGGATGCATGCTTTCTCTATAAATTAATACGTGAATTGCCTAAGCAAGTGCTCATTAAATGTTGGTTGCCTGGCTGGATAGATGGGCAGAGGGGTGAGTGGGTGGGTAGGGCAGATAGATGGAGGCCTGAGAGCAGGTGAGGTAGGCGATGGGTGGGTAGGTGAATAGATGGAGGGATAGGGCCTGGGGAAATGAGTGGGCGGATGAGTGAATGTGTGGGCAGGTGAATGGATATGGGTAATGAATGGGTTAGTGGGTAAACTGGTGGTCTGCTGGGTGGGAGGCAGACCCACGGCTGACCTGACACCGTCTGTGTGATGCCGCTTCTGCAATAGAGATGAAAAGAAGCATATTAGCCTCAGGACCCCAGGGTGTGCCGAGCCTGCAGCGGCCCAAGGACTGTCCAGCCCAGCAGCTCTGACTTGGGGAACCAGCCTCGAGAACATCAGGAGGGGCGTGGAAGTGTTTTAAATGTCAGGATGTCACCCAGCCTCTCGGGGCTGGGACTTGACGGTTGTCATGCTTCCGGAGCGCTTGTTTTAAAGATTAATTACGTTCCCTCTCCTGACATGGCTTCTGCGCAGCGGGGCGGGGGAGCTCGGCTGGGAGCCCAGTGCTACACAATTGAATCCACTAACGAGCCAGAAGTAAATTAACCCCGACCTGCCAGGTGTGTGGCGAAACCTGGAGGCTGGGTGCCCAACCTGGCCAGGTGCCGCGTGGCTTGCAGAGCCGCCTTGCACCTGTGGACCCTGGGAGGACAGGGAAGATGGCCGGAGGCAGGCTGCTGGCTCAGAAGCTCCTGGACTTTGATCTATCTGAAACGATCGACCGTTTTTAAAGTATTCACTATGCATGGAACATTCTAGAAATGTGTCACCCGAGTTCGCTCACATCATCCTTACAACAGCTTTTTTACTTTTATCGTAGTCCCAGACAGTTGGGGACTGAAGGGACAGCAGTCCTTGCAGACATTGTCACTTGCTCTTGCTAAACTTCACAAGTCCTCAGTGCTGATTCCCCGTTCCCAACAGCCACAGTGGTGGGTGGGTGGGGGAGGAGGGGAGCCCCAGGAGCTGAAGCTGCCCTGTCTCAGAAGTTTGCTTCTGCCCAGCCCAACTGACAGACTTGTGATCAGCTCCTGCCCCTGGCTGCCTAAAACTACACAAATGACTGAGAAAGAACCACCCAGCCCAGGCTTCAGGAAGCAGGACTAATGATTATGGGGGCTTTGTTTTGTGTCCGCGATTGCAACAATGTTACAATCAGTGGTGGTGGATCACCAAGCCGGCACTGGAGAGACTTGGCTGGGATCCCCGTGCTTAGCAGGCATAGTGTGTCGTCTGTGCTCTCTGGCTTGTTGCTTTAATCTACCCAACCACAGGGCCACCACCACATGGGATTCAAGCTGGTGAGGTCTGAGGGAGAATGAATCTAGTGCCGTGAGGAAACGTAGCTCAGGGTCCCGTGCTCGGGATGGGCTCCTCCATCCTGGACTTCCTGTCTTCTAAAATGGAGAAACACAAGATTTTCTCCTTTGTAAGTGCCCCAGCCTTAAGCACTGTGTTATAGCTGCAGAACGTGGAGGCAGCGAGACAGCATCCTAGGTGACGGGCGCCAGGGCCCTGCAGAATCTCAGCTCTGCCGCAGCTGGGCTTGGTCCTCGCCTTCTCCCTTCCTCTCGCAGCTAGAGAATCTGCAGAACCACCAAGTACCCTGCTTAGGTTCTCTTTCGTCCACAAAACCAGGTGTAGGTGCGGCCCTGGCCCTCCACACAGCGACAAGAACCATGAGTCACCGCCTGCCTTGCTTGCAGGTTCCATCCTGTTTCAGCTCTGGTCCCTTCTGTCCTTTAAACAGCACAGCCAGAGAGACCCCAAGCAAATGCCACTGAGATAGATTGGTTCTCCCCTGTGCCCCAGCTCTGCAACGACACCCTATTTGAGCAGGAAAAGAGCCTTTCTGTAGCCAGCTGAGAACCCCCCCAATATTCTCCTGGCTCCCCTGCCCACCAGTGGACCAATTACTCCATTCCAGCCACACCAGGTTCTTCCTGGAGACCCCCGCTCATCCTGCTTGTGCTCCCTGACTGCTGCTCCTTTGCTGCTGCTATCCGCATGCCAGTGCCCTCCCACTTTGAGACTCCATTTTGTTGGAGAGCCCAGGCTGGCCTTGAGCTTGCAACCATCCACCTGCCTCAGCTTCCTATAGGCTTGAACCACTAGACCACTCTTCGGATACCTGCTTCCCTGTGAGGGGGTCCTGCTATCTCTTGGAGAATCCTATCACAGCGGCTATTACTGCCAACAGGCTAGTGTCTTCTGTTACTCATTTTGCTTCTCCTGTGTCTGTAATTTTTTGAGAGTCTTTCTATGTAGCCCAGGCTGGCCTAGACAGAGCCTTCTCTCCTGTCTCCATCTCCTGAAGGCTAGTATGTGCTTCTATGGCCTGTTCTCCCTTAGGGCCTGTCTGCCTTTCTGCTAGCATGAGCCTCTAGCAGGGTGACGCTCTTGGCCGATTTGTTCACTGCCTCTCAGATACTGTCTGGTGCATACTACGTGCTCAGTAAATTCCCGTCTCAGGAGGAACAGATGCTGTTGCCAGGGAAACAGGATGGGAGGCTGTTGGTTGGCTCCACGTGGGGCAGACTGTAGCAGAGGTGAAGGAAACAGGCGTGAACAGGGATTGGTGGGTTGACGGTTGTGCCGTGAGCGTGGAGATGCTTTGGGATGGGGACGCAGCCCACTGGCTGGAGCAGAAGCTGGAAGCCTGACTGGGTACCAGGTGAGGGTCAAGTCCCAGATGGAATTGAGGCTGCCTGGAGTGGGATGGTCACTGGGGCGGTCCAGCATGGACCCTGGACAGACAGCGAGCCCCTCCCCTTAGCGTCCCAGAGTCAGGTGGCTCATGGGGAACAGAGGGCCTGCTGACAGGCAGAGCGCCCTGTGGAAAAGGCAGCAGCCTCTCGAAGCTTCTAGGAGCCTCTTGCCATGTGGGAGGACAGTGCCAGGCTCCTGTGAGCTTGGGCAGCTGAGGGAATCTGGGCAGCGATGCCCATCTCCCTTTCCCTCTCTTTCCCCCTCCCTCCCTTCCTTGAACCAAGAGACACGGGGAGATCTCTGCTTAATGTGAAGTGTCATAGCGATCCAAACTCTGAAAGCGCTTGAGTTGGGTCCCAATTGCTGGCTGGCGACAGGCCAGCTCTCCAGGAGTATGTCACCGGCAGCTCTCAGAAGGGGGAGCTGCACGGCACAGTGTTCTGGAGAGGAGTGTGTGTCTGAGAGCAGAGGGTGGACTCGGGGTCATCTTTGTGTTTGAGCGGAGTGGACAAGTAGTCTGACCATTCTTGCTGCAAGCCATCTTCTTATACCCAAAGTCCTGCCTGCTGTGGACTGAAGGCGACATGCCCGTGTTTGTACACTGAATTCAAACCCCCACAGTAATGGGCTTAGGGGGTGGGGCTTTGGGTTCTTTCTCTTTCTCTTCCTCCCTCCCTGTCTCTTTCTCCTTCTCTTTCCCCTTTCCTCCCTCCCTGAATCAAGAGATGTGGGGAGATCTCTGGGTTATGCCGGGGGCTCTGCCGCCTGGTCTCCCACCTCCCTTCTCTCAGGATAAACTGCAGGGAATACAGCTGACTGAGACACAAGGCCCCGAGGACAGCGCTGCAGAGGAATTCTCCCTTGGTTGGGGGAAGCCCAGATGGAACCCAGGCTGGGAAACAGTTCCGCTCGCCGGGTTCCGCTCGCTGCTCGGCTCGTCTGTTGGCGGTAAGCTAGCTGAGGATGCTTCCCAGCAGAACTCCACCAAGTCCACAGACACTTGTGCTGGGAGAGGGGAGAGCTTAGGGTAGAGTTGGAGCTTGGGGGAGGGGGAAAGAGGTCTTCACAGTTGGGCAAGATTAAGGATGTCACCTGTGGGAAAGAGATGACATGAGAAACCATATCAGCCCCTATAACCATCCACTGGCCAACGGTGAGGATCTGTTCCACCCCAGCTTCTGCTAGGACGCTTTCCTTTCGTGTCAGTTAGCAGAGGCTGGCTCATTCCCTTTTGACTACTGAGTAGTATTCCAATGTATACCTGTGGAGTGATTGCTGCCTGGTGTGGGATGGTCTCTGGTTGAGCCAGTGTGACTACATGGTTGGTCATCCACAGCTGCTCACCAGTCTGTGAGTGCCAGTTGCAGAGCCCTGCCCATAGGTGCACTAACACCTCGGGACCAGAACATACTGGTCCCTTCTATATTAAGGAAGGGGGCGGTGTGCTAGTTACACACACAGTCGTGACTTTGGCAATTAGGGATTGAGCTCTGGGCACATTTGTGAAGAATTAGCAGTTAAAGTAAGCTCTGAACAAGCCTGCAGGAGATTGCCTGATTGATGTGAGCACACCTGGCCCGTGGTGGGCGGGACTATGCCTTGAGCAGGTGGGTAAGATGGGGAAGGTGGTTGAGGGAGGTGGCATTGTTCAGCATACGTTGGCAGTCTTGCTGTGTGGTGAGTGACGTGTGCTCTTTTCTCGGCAGTCCTTGTGGATGTGGCCAGTTCTGTGACGTATAAACTCTGCAACCGAGCATTGTGAGGCAGAATGAAGCCCCCTTGCTCCGCTAATCTCTTCGGTCATGAATTTGTTGGCAACATGCAGACAAACTGCCACAAGGAGTATCTCATTTTATCCTTCAAGCGACCTAGTGAGGTGAGAGGGAGGTACTTTAATCTCTCTTTTTCGGGTGAGGAAAGGAAAGCCCAGAGAAGTTAAGGGACTTACTTAGCCAAGACCGTGCAGCTAGGAAGTAACAGAGCTGGATTCAAGGCCCACCCAACCTTAAAGTCTGTCCTGATAGCCTCTGTCTCCCTCAGTGGGGTACGGGGGTGGAGAAGGCTGCGGAGTCACAACGGGCCAGCTTCCCAGGGAGCTGTGGGCATACTGTCACACTGCTGATAAAGAACACAGGTGCTGGCCACACAGTCCTGTCTCCCCTGCACTTGGGAGGCTGAGGCAGGAGGAATTCAGGGGCAGCCTGGGCTACATAGCGAGACCCTGTCTCAAAATGAAACAAGCCAGCCCCCCACGCCCAGCCCTCTGTTCCTGCGTCTCTTAGAGCCCCAAAAGGGTCACCTCGGGACCGCTTGCGCCTGACCGACCCTCTGCGGCTCATTCCAAAGCCTTTTTGGCTTTTGGCTTCTGCTACTGCCTGACACAAGCTGATAATTATAGCTGCCTCAGACCCCCAGCTTGAGCCTTGGCAGTCAGCTGCCTCCCGCTTGGGCTTGGTCTTCTGGCAGAAGCTGTGTTCTCCTGAATCCCCTCTGGGACACTCAGTGTCAAGACCCGAGCCCTGAGCTACAGTCTCTGCGGATACTTAGGGCAAAGGGTAAGGGCAGGGCCAGTGCAGCTCCCACCAACAGCCTGGGGTGCAGGGGAGCTAGGCTGGGGGAGGTGGGAGAAAGGCGGGTAGGCAGTGGGTGGTGGGGGGGAGCTTTGCCCTGCAGTTCCTGGCAACTTGCCACCTCCAGTGCTTGGCCCTTCTACAACGCTCTAGGCTGTGCCAACACTAATATTTACATTCAGCAGCAAGACTGTGGCTGGAGGGCGGGAGGCCACTTCCCATCCCTGGCCCTGTGGTCTCCCGTGCTGGGGAAAGGATTGCAGGGAGAGAGGGGATGTGGGGAGCTGCCTCGTGCGGGCTGAATGGGTGCCCCAGGAAATGGCAGGCAGGGAATAAGACCCAAGGCCCCAAGTAGAAAAAAAAGAAACCTTACTGGCGTGATAATGACTGCGATTATTTAGAAAGCGCCTGCTGGGCGTCGGGTCTGGGGTGAGCCTTTGCCCTTTACGTGCGTCGTTATTGTGGGCCCTGCCATGGGTGCCCCCAGACAGGACGCGTAGTGTCCAGGTGAAGAGCCGGCAGACGTGGGAAGCAGCTTGCCCTTGGTGTGGAAGCTGGGAAGACAGGACTAAGCGACGGTCAGCTGGGCAGACGTGGTGAAGATTTAAAAGCGAGGCCGGTGGGCTCCGGGATGGGAGCTTGGGAAGTCTGAGGCAAAAGGGAGTCGTGAAGACTGGGGCGTGCTGGCTGGGGGTGGGGGTGTGGATCCCCAGGTCCAAGGCCCCCTCCAGGTCGTCCTTGTCACAAGCCGCTGTGAGCCCTGTGAGGAGGAGGGCTTGTCTGGTTTTCAAGAGAAAAATCCTAGCACATTTGTTTCTGTCAGGGGGAAACACATATTTATACACCTACAGACTTTTATTTGAAGTCTTCCAAAATTTAAATGTTGGCAAGGCATTCCTTTTCTAAAACAACACAGTCGGAGCCAAGTCAAATACGTGCTTGGTGACAACGCTGCTGTGAGGACTGAGCCAGCGTGTTCTGGCTGCCGGGCTTCCTCCCAGCTACAGGCAAGAGCGAGATGCAGCCCCCAGACAGAGTCTGTCTGCAGTCTGCACCCCAGAGCTGCCTTTGGGGTGGAGGCCTGGGTGGGGTGCCATCTAACATGTTCTAGTCTGCTCACTGGGGTCCCGTCCTCGAGGTGGAAGAGCTGCTGGGACTCAGGACCCGAAGGCTGACTGTACGCCCACCCTGAAGCCAGCTTAGGGGATTGATACCTGTTGCTCGACACTGTAGAACCTGAGGGGTGTGGAATTGTTGTCCTTCCCCCCAGCTTTCCTTCCCTTCCCTCTTTCTCCTCCCCTTTCCTTTTCTCCTCTCCCTTCCTCTCCCCTCCCCTTTCCACTAACTTTCCTCCCCTGCCCTCCTTTCTTTCCTTTTCCTTTCCCCTTTCTCTTCCCTTCCCTCCTTCTCCCTTTATTTCCCCTTCATCCCTTTCCTTTTTCTTTCCATTTTACACTCCCCCTTCTTCTCTTGCTTGCCCCTTCTCCCCTCCTCTCTTCTCCCTGCTTCCCTCTCCTTTTCTCATTTGAGCCGGGTTCTTGCTACGTGAACCGCCTTGCCTAGGACATCTATTTCACCGCCCCGTCTCCTTCTGCGGCTGGCTGGGTCAGAGCCCTCCTGAGTGCCAGGCACATGGCAGCAACACGGGAGGTACCCAAGCTGGACATCTGCCATTCATCTGGCTGGCCTGATCCTGGGCCAGGGTATCTGCATGTGGCCCCAACCACCCCACTTCTGCTTTATTATTTACTTATTTATTTTGGATGTGGTTTCCTTACGTAGCCCAGGCTGGCATGGAAGTCAGCCTTTCAGCTGAGATTGCAGGTATGTGCCGTCATGCCAGGCTGTGCATGGCCTGTGTTCCTCAAAGCTTGACCATGGGGTTGTGAGAACCAGCACCCCGAGAAGGGAAGCAGGAGGATGCTGGATCCCCCTCTCTGGCACAGGAGTCAGTGTCGTTCTCTGTGGACCTCAGAGTGATAAGGGCCGACGGGGCTCAGGGGCCAGAAGCATAGCGCCTTTGATGGCAGGGGGCGAGGCCACACGCTGGGACAAGGTGGCAGAATGGGAGATGCTTCTGTGCGTGTCATGCTGTGGGCGACATCCTAGGGCTTGGTGATAGTGGGTGGAGGGATTCTAAATGGAGGCCTGATGTGTGTGCCCTTGGTCCTGGTAGTCAGGCTGCTATCAGAGGCGGGCAACACAGGCCCTTTGGTTTAGCTTTGAAGGAACCTCACTGAGCGATGTGGAGAGGAGATTGGGGGTGTGTGTGCTGCTGGGCTTCTTGTGACACTCTGAGTGCCATGTGCCTGCCTGTGTACTGGGGGCATCTCCTGGCCAAGGTTAGAAGGTCTACTGACCCTCACCAGGCCTTGGGAGGGGACATGATCCCCCCTATGCTGGGGTCTCCTGGCAGGCAGGACCCTTGGGAGAACACTAGACCAGTTACTCTCTTTGGACAAATTCGGCACAGAAAACCCAACACTCATTCTGGACCCTTGTTATAGTTAGTTGGACGCAGATGTCAACCTGATGATTGAGGATTTGAGCTCTGGGCACATTAGTAGAGAATTAGTAGTTGAGTTAAGCCCAGAGCGAACTTGAAGGAGATTGTCTAGTTGATGGGAAGGCTCAGCCCATGGTGGGTGGGGCTAGTCCCGAGGCAGGTGAATAAGATGGAGGGAGCTGGTTGAGAAAGGGGGCGTGCTGGTCTGGTAAGTAAGGGTCGTTCCTCTCTCCACTGCAATGTAGATATGGTGCAGTCAGTTCCCTCAGCTCTCAGAGTTGCAGTGGGTCCTCCTGCCAGGCTGGATGAGAAACTGTAACCAGGAGTCTAACAGAAAATAAACTACTTGTTCCCTTGAGATGTTTGATGGTGATTTTATTAGCAACCATGAAGGCGAACTGTGACAACCCTGGACCAACTTTTGAAGAGGGTTCTTCTCCCCATCCCACCCCCTCACTCCCAGAGATGGCAGCCCCAAGTGTCGCCTTGCCTGAGTAGCCCTCTCTCATCCCTTTGACTTTCTAAGTGTATGCATGGAAAGAAAGTGCAGAGGCCCCATGTGACAGAAGGAGATGCCAGTCTGGAAAGTTCTAGAGCAGAGCGTGGCCTGAGCTGGGATTGGGGCCAGCTCATGCCTCCAGGTCAGTCCGCCACGCCCTCAGACTTTCTGCTGGTGGGTGTTAAGGATTGCTGGCTGAGAGCTGCTCTCCAGCGAGGTTGTGGACCATCTGGATCTGTCTGTGCCTGGTCCACATCTTTGGCTGGGAGTTTTCCTACTGATGTGCAGATGTTTCTAGAATATTCAGTGTTCGCTGGCTATGATGAGAATGCTGCTGTTGGACTTGAAGTGCATTTAGGTTCTCTGTGAGCAGGCTGCTGTTTCCACGCTGTCTCCATTAGAGGCGGCTGCCTCTTTGTCTCCCAGAAGGGCTAAGACTACAGAGGAGAGCAGGGCAGAGACCCCAGGCTGGGTGAACTGGCTTGATGCTGACATTAAGAAGTTGCTACCCACCACCCCCAGGCAATGCCAGGCATTGGGTCTTTCCTACTTCCTTTGATAGTTTAGTGTCTTGGGATTATGTGCTAGTCAGCTTTGTGTTACTGTAATAAAATACCTGAGGCAATCGACTTGAAAAAAAAGGAAAGGTTCTTTTGACTCACAATTTATGAGTTTCCACACATGCTTAGTCAGCTCTTTTGCTCTGGGTCCACAGCACTAGGCGAATGAGCTGCTTACTTCATGGGAAGAAGAGAGGCTAGTCTGGGTTCCTAACTTCCTCTTTCCAGACCTGTTTCCAAGGACCTAACTTCCCTCTGTTAGACCCCACTTCCCATTAGCGCCAGAAAGCAAACCTTTACCCCAGGGACCTGTGAGGACATACCACTTTCCAAACTAGAGTGGATGGTTAATCTTATGGTGAACTCCTGTCCTGTGATGGTTAATCTTGATGTGCCGCCTGATTTAGCCTCACCCCGAGAAGACACGCCTCTGGATATTCCTGTGAGGGCGGGCAGCTCCACTGACTGGGGTGGGGAGTCCGGGAATGAATGCAAAGGAGAAAGCAAGCCGAGCCGAGCCCCCAGCGTCATCCTCTCTGGCTGCACCGTTGGCCAGCGCCATGCCTGCTCTGCCACAGCGGGCTGTACCAGCAGGTCACCAGCCGGAGCCAAGCCTTCCTGCCATCCTTGAGTTGCTTCCATCAGGCGTGTTCTGTCACAGCGACAAGAAAAGTATTACTTTTCTCAACTTTCAAAGCACTCAGTGTGAATCTAGAGCATTCAAAGCCAGCATGGGGTACCCCTGGGTATGTGTGATGGGGGCTATCCTTTCTGTGTGTGGCTCCTCCCATGTCTGTCTCCTGAGAGATGATTTATTCCTGTGGTGATACATTCCTGGGGGGACCTTGTCTTTGGGTGACTCGATGTATGAGAGTCCATGGAGAGATGTGTTTCTTTGATACAGGAGGGAGTTCAATTTGTCTCCTCCCTGAGCTGTGTGTGCATTTTGTCCTTGTGGCCCAGGGGAAGGGTGACTCAGCAGAAACCCAGTTTGATGGGGGAAGGGTGGTGCCATTCCTTAGCTGTGTGTCGGAAGCTGTGGCCTGGGGGTATGGAAGGACAGACAGATGGACAGATGCCTTTAATAGCAGTGTAAGAGTTGCTTGAAGACCAGCTTCTAGTGTGAGCGTGGCCAGACCTTTCTAGATCCGGAAAGGCTCCAGGAGGGAGGTGGCGAAGGAAGGGGATTCTGGTGTGGGGGTTCAGCATCCAGCCCCTCTTCAGATGCGCAGTCCATACTGAAGACTCCGCAGCTGAGGGCCTTCCACACGGGCACCACCCAGGACCTGCGTGGCTAGGTCTCCTTGTGGTAGAGGCTTTTGGAAGTGGCCAGTAGATTAGTCAGAGGGGAGGGTCAGTGTCCCAGTCTGACCTGAGATCTTCTACTTTTTCCACAGGGATGCTTCTCTTCAGAGTCTGAGAACACACAGACCATGGAGATGGGTCGGGGCCTGGACACCTGCTGTGGGGACAGTGATGGAGAGGCAGAGCCTCTGTCCTGCTGGAACCTGCCAGGGTGCGCCTGATGCTACCACAGTGAGGTGCCTACCGAGACCCACTGTGGTGACCACACGTTCTCGGAAGTTCCCGCATCACGGATCCCCACAGCATGCTGGTGGAGAGCTGTGGGTTCCTACAAGTCTCAAAACATAGCTTGAAATCCACCTTTGATCCCCTTCTTTGGAGAGCGTAACAGGGTGTTGACGTGGGTATGTCAGGAGTCCCCTTCCTTCCTCCCTGTAGAAGTGCTGGGGACACCCCCTCCCCTGCTCCCCTTCTAAGCTTTGCTCTCCCTAGCCACAGAGCCCGGCAGGTGTGGCCTTACCCTGCCCCTCCCCCAAAGTCCACAGGCCTTTTTATTCAAAGAGCTCGTTGCTACAGGAAGCACATAGAAAACCAAAAATAATAATCAGTGAGGTTTCCCAAGTTTCCAGAAGAGTCTAAGTACTTCCTCAAGATAGGGGCCTGGGCCACAGCCACACAAGCTCCTGGGGTGGCCTGGACAGGTGGAGACAAGGTGTAGATTATCCTCTGTGACCCACAGCCAGGCTCCCCTGGGGGAGGGGAGGTGGAAAAATAGGTTTGGAGAAAAGGATAGGACTCTTGATTTAGGGCGCTGTTACAGTTTGCCTGCATGTTGCTGATAATTCATGGCCAACCAGTTTATGGGAACAAGGGGCTTTATTTTGCCTTGTGATTGTCCAATCACAGTACAGCTTAGCAGGAGAGCTCAGGAAACACGTCACACCATACCCACAGGACTGCTGAGAGAAGGGCAAACTTCACTGGCCAGGCAGCATGTCTGGTACACAAAACAATGCCAACTCATGGAGTTAGATCCTCCATTTTACCCACCCAGGGAATAGTCCCCACCCACTCTGGGCTGGACCCTCCCACCCATTAGACAATCTCTTGCATGCTTGCTCAGAGATCAGTTCTTTCTCCTTCACAATGGTACTGAGAGCTGGGGCTGTCAATAATCAAGTTCATAGCTATATCTGACCATGACAGAAGCCCAGGGTTAGATGCACTATAGCTCCTCAGATCCAAAGATAAGCCAGCCACAAGCCAAAGTGCGGTCCCTCACCATCACCAGGATGCAGCGACAGGAAGCTGGCTTTATCAAGGAGGTGAGAAGGTGTGCCCAAGGACACACTTCCGCCCAGGGCCAGGCCTAGGTGTCAGAACAGGCCTGGAACAACCTCCCACACTTCTCCCTCCACCCACCCCAGCCTGGCTGAAGTTCTTCTGAGCACTTTGTAAGGATGTGAGACTTTGAGGCAAGAGCTTTCCTCGAATCACTTGTGGCAGCAGGAAGTCTGAGCCAGGCTTCATCAGCTGCCTCTGGCTTGCAGGGCACTACTCTGCAAACGGGCTGAAGGCAGTTCTTGGGTTCAACAAGGCCTGAAATTCTGACGCGGCAGCAGCTATCAGAGCTTGCTTCAGGAAGTGCTGTCTACACCCAGCTTATTGGGGACTTTAAGGGACTTCAGCTAGTGGAGGAGACCTCTTAGATAAGTTCCCCAAGCAGACAACATTTAGACTGTATGAGGCCGTGTCTTGTGTGTGTGTGTGTGTGTGTGTGTGTGTGTGTGTGCGCGCGCGCCTGCCTATGAAGGCCCAAGGGTGATTTCGGGCTTCATCCTGGATTGTTCTACCTCCTTTTGCTTTGCTCTGGGGTTTCCCAGACCTCTGCTCTCCAAGGTTGGAAATATAGGTTGGAAATATAGGTTGATACCATTTCTACCTGGTCTTTTTACATAGGGTCTCATGTCTTAATGTGTGTTTAGTAGACCCTGATTTTATTTCACCATCTCCACCGTTCTCCACAGAGGGGATGACTTTTCCACCCTCTTCTCCCTGGGTCATTGTTACCTGTTGTTTCAAGACAGAGTGTTCATATGTAGCTCTGGCTGGTCAGGTACTTGAACAAAGAGAGGGAGGGAGGGAGGAAGGAAGGGAGGAAAGAAGGAAGGGAGGGAGGAAGGAAGGAAGGAAAGAAGGAAGGGAAAGAAGGAGGAAGGAAGGAAGAAGGGAAAGAAGGAAGGAGGAGAAAGGGGGAAGTCATTACTGGTCTCTGTGGAGGATTTTGGGGTGTGTTAAGCATCCTACAATGTACATAAGAGAATCAGCAAGCTCCACACAGCAAGGCATAAGCTGAGAAATGAATGTTGGCATTTGCAAGGAATGAAATAAATTAGGAATCCTGATTTGTAGAAATATTTTCCTTAAAGAAGGTTTGGTGCAATTTTTCTTTTTTAAGGCAAGGTCTTCTGCAGCTCAGGCTGGCCCCAACATGTTATGCAGCCAAGGGTGACTTGGAACTTCTGTCTAATGCCTCCATTCCTTCTGGGAATACAGGCCTGCACCCATACCGGGTTTGTGGTGCTAGGAACTGAACCTAGGTGCGTGTGTGTGCGCTAGGTGAACATCCCACTGCCTGATTCCCAGCCTCAACCCTTAGGTGTCACCTTCTACATTCATGAACACAAATGTCAGCACTGAGTCCCAGAGGAGAGCTGACTGAGTGAGTGTCAGCTCGTCCTCACACTGACTGCAGAAGTCTGAAGGGTCCCTGAGGCTAGGATGGGAGAGCAAGGCAAGACTTCCTGGAGGGCTTCATCTAGAACTGTTCTGGGGTCAGGCAGAGCAGTCAGGTTTCCTTTGCTGTAAGAAACCTGGTTTTGTGTCTTGGTGATCTTCCAGCTGAGATTATATCAACCCTGAGGGACACTTCCATCCCCCTTCCTTGGAGGCTAGTTTATTCAAAACTTTCTATCCACAAATCTGTTTTTTTTTTTTTTAAGTGTGTGTGTGTGTGTGTGTGTGTGTGTGTTGAGGGAGAGGGTAGAGGAGGGGAAGAGATGGCTCAGGGGTTAGCCTCAGCCTCCACAGCAGAAGGTCCTGAGTTCAGATCCCAGATCCCATGTAAAAAACATGGCCAAAAATGGCAGCAGCATGTACTTCTGGTCCTGGAAGGCCGAGCCTAGGAAACCCCAGAGAAAAGCAGTAAGGAGGTAGAAGCAATCCAGGCTGATTCCCAGAGTCACCCCCACAGGCATGCACCTAATACACCTAATATACATAAGTACCTCCTAATACACGTAAGACACACATGCGAGAATGAAAAGTGTGTGTGTGTGCATATGTGCGTGCACACATGGTACATGTATGTGATATGTAAGAATTGCATATATGCCATGATACACATGCAGAAATCAGAGAAAACCTGTGGAGGTGTTTTTTTCCTCCACTTTGTGTACGTGTGTGTATGTGTGTGTGTGCATGTGTGTGTGTGCATGTGTGTGTATGTATATATATATATAGAAGAGGGCACTTGAGTTTGTGTGCCTTTGGAGGTCCAAGGGTGACATCAGGAATCATCCTGGATTGCTCTATCTCCTTACTGCTTTGCTCCGGGGTTTCCCAAGCTTCGCCTTACAGGGCCAGAAGTTCAGGCTACCACCAGTTCCACCTGGCATTTTTACATGGTGTCTAGGATCCAAACTCAGATTCTTTTGCTAGTGAGGTGACTTTAACCCCTGAGCCATCTCCTCAACCCCTTCTCCCACTTACATACGGGTTCTGGAGATAGAACTCAGGCCATCGGGCTTGTGCTGCAAATACCTCTACTTGTTGACTTGTTGTGCCATCCCACTGGTCTGGAGCTTGGTTATGCTTTGCAAGAACCGCCTACCTCTCTCCTGAGAGTTGGAGATACAGTGATGGACTCTGGTCTGGGGATGGATCATGGCGATCAGGAAGGAGCCAGAGGGACGGGTGCTCTTGGACACATTGATTGGTTTGGGATAGTCACATGATCCAGCAGTCCCAGGAAACCCAGCCTGAAGATGGAAAAGTAGGGGCTGCTGTAGGCTCTGAGCACCAGGAAAAAGCACAGGACCTTAGTGGGACTCAGTTTCCTATCAATTTCAGACATGAAAATATTCATTATTTTAGTGGAAGCATATCTCAGATCTTTGGTGGGGTGTGCTGATACTGGAAATATTCCTTTAGCGTCCCAAGTTTAGATGTTGGCTGTTTGCTTGGTCTGGCAGCACATCAGAGGATGCCGAAGAGGAGGTAGCCTCTGGTGACATCTCCTTCGGGGGAGCAAGCACCCTGCAGAATTAAAACTTCGCCAGGAAGCCCAAGAACAGGAGAGGTCAGAGGTCAATAGATGGGACCACATCTTGACCAGGACTGCTTGGATACGCATCCTACTTGTCCTCTATTGGATCCTAGACCTCATGGCCGAACCCTGAGGATGGACTGGGCAGGCAGGCAAAGGGTGGGGGACTGGACCTTTTTATTTGTTCCTCTTCCCAATGTGGCCGGAGTGAATAAACTTCATTTCTTTGCCTTCACTATTGTTTGCATGTTTAACTGGCATGTTGAGATAAATGGTTGAGCTTAGCTTGTTAGTGCAGCCAGACTCTGGACTTGTATCCTAACAACAGCAGTAACGATACGAATTCTGAGTTAACTATAACCTAAAACCAAATCACCCAAATAAATGTCTGATAGCTAAAAGACTGCTAAAGAATGTTCTGGATCGTCTTAAGGCCTTGGCCTTAGGACGCAGGGGTGTCCTTGAACTTTCAGTGTCTCTTGAACACTCCTCGGGTGCTCAGAGCCCAGAGACAGCGCACAACACCGGACAGTCACAAGCTTAAAGCTTAACTGCTTTTCCCTTTCCTGTGGATCTACCACTTGGAAGGTCGTACGTTGACAGTATGGTTGTTCAGGAGCCCTGCAGTAAACTACTTTCCACCCCCCAGGGACGTAAGAGCTAGGCAATATCTCACCCAATTCACAGATGAAAGGAATGAGTTGGTCTGGCCTTCATCTGAAGGCCCGGGGAGAGAAAGGGAGAACTCATGAACTTGAATTTGGTGCAAGTGACTTCCAAGCCGGCTTCTTCATACTTTATATCCTCCTGGCTTGTTGTTATACACCCCATCTGCCTGTCTGGCTCCTAGAAAGGAACACATTGTGCCCCCTAGAGACCTCCATTAGCCTGCCACCTATCTCAGGCTTGAACAAACTAGCAAACATCTGGCAGGCCCAGGAGGTGGTTTCTTTGACAACCTTTGATTTAAACATTCATGGAAATTCTGACTCCGAAGGCTCTGATGTGAGCAGTCCAGGTATGTAGACCCCTAGAGACCTGATGGGTGGCATCTGCTTCTGATTAGGGAGAGGGGGGACCACACGTCCCAGTCAGCTGCTGGGAATGGGAGCTGATTCATGCCCCGTTTGGAAGGAGACCTGGAGCTGGGAGAGGAAGGCAGGCAGCAGCTCCTGGCAGGCCGAGCTTCCACTACCCAGGCGTGGGACGATGTCTCCAGCCCCTTCTTATTTCGGATCCCTACCTTGCCTTGACCCCCCACTTTTTATCAGGCATTACATTATCCTGCGTTTTGGCAGCATCTTATTTCATGATTGAGAAACTGAGATCTGAAAAGATGATCCAATTTGTGTCGATCTTACCACCAAGATCATCAGCTCAGCGGAGATTCGGATCTAGGCACTAGTTCCTACGCTTGGAACTGCAACGCTGCTCTCTGCAAATCTTGACAACTCCAGATGTGAGGCTGGGAGCCCATAGCAGCTTCTGTGGACAGGTTAATAGCCTCCTTCCCTACTTCCACCACCAGAAATTCTTCGCTGGAAAGTGCCCGTGTCTGTCTCATGACTCTCTCCTTTTTGGTCACTGCACTTCAATCTGTGTCTTGTGCCAGTCGTTTTAGTGTTCCTTACATTCCTCCTCAGGAGGGGGCACAGACCGTATCAGTGCTTGCTCCCTTGTGTAAGTGTATGTGTGTGTGTGTGTGTGTGTGAGGGGACAATCAAGTGATAACAAGGTGCCCTTGTGGGAAGCAAGAACATCACATTTCCTAAGAGTGTGCGCTTTGGCTGGAAATGTTGTCACAGATATTGGGGTCAGGACTTGGGCTCTGGCAGCCCTAACAAGCTAGGCTTAGCTGCCCATCCTCAGCAGGCCAACTGATGAGACAAAATAATAACGCACAGCAGAGACTTACCCACTGCAGTCACACTGGGAAGAAGAACGAACAAAGAACTCCAGTGACGCCCGCCTTTGGGATTCTGGTTAAGATGGTCTCACCTGCCGTCCTTGTCTGGGATCCAGTGTCTCCTGCGAGATGGTCTGACAAGTGGTCAGAAGTGTGTGTGAGGGGGTAGTTTTCAGAGGGAAGAGGTCCTCCTCTGGTACTAGCCCCTCCTGTCCTTCTCCCAGCATGAGTCCTGGGCAAAGTCCAGTTCCTTGCTGGTCCACCGTTTTTCATAGTCTGACCGCCACAAGGAGGGTCACACCTGTCTCTTTAGAACACTCCTCTGTGGTCTGGGCTGTTTCAGGAATGTTCAGGATGGCTGAGCTACTGATGAGCCCGTGGTCATCCTGTTTTCTTCGTGGCCGGCTGTCCAGTGGAGTACTAACGGTATCCTTTTTCCGGGCTGATTATGAGGATGGATTTAAAAACCACCAGATTAATGCGCACAGCACGTGCTGACTGTGGTGGGTGAAAATCACCAGCAGGAGAGGGAAGGGTGGGCAGGCCTGGGAGCGAAGGTGTCAGAAGGGGCTTCCTCGGGGCGGTAACCTCTAGCTGGTCAGCCGAGAGGCAGCCCTGGTGAACTTGACAAATTCTCTTCCACTTTCCCTTGCACTTCCAATCTTTCTGGGCAGTGTCCACCTCCTCCCATCTGGCCAGTATCCACCGGGGCTTGGCATAAGCTTGGAGCTGCTTCAGAAAGCAGTGGCTCTGACGCTCCAACTGCCCACGCCCAGGCGGGGACAGCGAGACAGCCTGTATCACATGAGTAAGGGGTCATGGGGACGTGGGTGAGCTGCAGCAGGCCAGTTCACAGGCCAGTTTCAGCTGCACTTTCCTTGCCCCTGTGTTGGCTCAGAGCAGGCAGGAGCCAGGGTAGACATCTGCAGCAGCTTGGGTGGGCTGGGGAGGATAAGGGCACCCTGCTGGGTCTGCAAGGGGAGGGGATGCACTTTCTGGGGGACCAGATAAGGAACCCAGCGTGCCTCCTTCCTGTCTCCAAAAGCTCATCCCCCGCCTCCTCTACCCTCCTCCTTTCCCTCGGCTTAATTGGGCAGCTGTGGAGGCCCGGCAGGCACTTAACCTTCTCCGGAGGCCTCCGGGGAGAGAATTAGCGTTAATCCCGAGCTGCTTCCCTGCCTTGCTCGAGAAGTTTCTGAGCACAGAGCCAGGCAGCCTCCAGAGGAGTTTGAGGCCCCACCCCCTATCCTGGAGCCACACGGTCCAGCTAGCCTGGGAACACCTTCTCTTTCACACCACCTTCACATCTCAGAACCCAGTCCCGGTTGATGAGAAACCAAGGGTAACCACAATTGTTTTAATTTTTTTTTTTTTTGGTAGAAGCATCAAAAACAATTACGTAGCTAGGGCTGGGGAGATGACTTATTGGTGAAGTGCTTGCTGCAAGAGCAGGAGGACCTGAGTTTGGATCCCCGGCACCCATGTTAAAAAGCTGGATGCCTGGTGTACATTTGTCATCTCAGCGATGGAGAGGCGGAACCAGGCAGATTCTAGTTCACTTGAGCTTCAGGTTCAGAGAGATCCTTCCTTAAAAAAAAAAAAAGGTGGAAAGTGAGAGAGGAAAACACTTGAAACTGACTTTTTGACCTCTGCATAAGTTCACAAGTATGCATATGTCTGAGTGCACACATGCACACACAAACATGTACATGTAACACACAAACATGTACATGTAACACATAAAAAATTGACCCGTGAGCTTTTGATACATTCTACCCAGCATGTCACAGATAGGATCTTTTTTGACATGTTATTTATTATTATGCACGGCTTTTAGCAAGATGTCTCATCTTTTTTCTTTTTTAAACTTTTCATGTAAACCTTCCTTAATTCAGTGCATATTTTACACTTCCACAGCAAATCTCAGCTTGGGGACTAATCTTTCCTGAGAATATTTGACCTCGCAGAATTCAGATCTTTGAAAAAGTGGGTGCAAGTCTTCCTGTAACAGTTTTAAGGGTAAGTGTACATGAATTGCATCAGTCATACCACGTGTGGAGACTGTGCAGGGGGTTTGTCTGCACCCTGAGGGGCGAGGCAGGCTGGAGTTCTGCAGATGTGAGACAAGCGCATTAGGTACTGCAACGCTGCCTCTTATTGCTGTCTAACCTTGGGTAGGTTGCATGCTTTCTCTGAGCTTTTTGTTTTCTCAGCTGGGAAACTCATTCAAATACAATGGATCTTCCAGCACCCATGCCCTAATCTGGGCTTTCATAGTGCACTAGTACAGGACTTACGGGAGCTCTGTCCTAGGTAGATACGGGTGTCAACTTGACAACTGAGGTGAGGGCTGAGCTTTGGGGACATTGTGAAGAGTAGGTAGCTAAGTCCAGCCCTGAGCAAGCCTGCAAGAGAGGATCTAATTGATGAGAGAAGACCCAGCCCACGGCGGATGGGACCATTCCGTGGGCAGGTAGGTAAGATAGAGGGAGTCCCACTGGCTTCAGTACCATCTCCTACCCCAGCACGAAGCTCAGTAGTGTCGCATTCTTCAGCATACTTTGCAGACTCGCGGTCTGACAAGTGAGATTCTGCCCCGCTCTCAGCAGTCCCTGTGGACATGGCGCTGGCCAGTTCCCTCAGTTCCTGGTGTTGGTATGAGCTCGCCTGCCAAGCTAAACTAAAAGC
This sequence comes from Typhlomys cinereus, assembly GCA_023101885.1. NCBI lineage: Eukaryota > Metazoa > Chordata > Mammalia > Rodentia > Platacanthomyidae > Typhlomys > Typhlomys cinereus. The sequence continues at coordinate 3,989,442 of JALPQD010000182.1, read as the reverse complement.
CATTACTGAGGTCATGAGAAAGAATAAAACCCCCTTGTTCCCCTCAGCCGTTGGGTTGTGACTATTGGCAACATGTAGACAAACTTGCAGCTTGCTCCTTACGAAGCTTCATGCTGGGCTGGGAGATGGTACTAAAGTCAGTGACAGCAATGACACTAGTGTACGTGGCTGCATGGTAGGTCCTGCTGGATGCCTGTGATACTGTCCAACACCTTTCCACACCTGCTGTCCTCGTGGATAGGTGCTGGCATCTCTCATGGGAAAACCAACTGCCCCCGGGGAAGTTGAACCCTTTGCTAGAGATCACCCAGTGGGGCTCCAGCAGCAGATGGATTTGAACAGTCCAGAGGGCTGTTCTCCACTCACCTCCTGCTTGCTCCCTGGGAGGAATGCAAGTGGTGGCTGGTGGGGAGGGGGAAGAGGAAGGAAGCAGGATGAGGCGGTAGAACACGGGTGCCCAGGTCACCCTTTCCTCTGGGCTGCTGAACACTCTCTAATACTCACTGCAGCTTTGGGGACCTAGGAAGGGCCAGCTGGAGGGTGCAACAGGGCAGATCTGCAGTGTGGGGGAGTCAGCTGGGTCCCAGCCAGCCAGGCCAGCCTGTCACACTGGCTGGAGCAGCAGCCAGGCTGTGGCCAAGCCTGGCCCGTGCCTGGGCCGGCTGCCAGCGAAGCTGCGGGCTCCAGCATTTGTGAGCAGCTCCTCCAGCCATTCCCTTCTGCCTCCTCCTCCTCTGTCCCTTCTCTCTCCCTCCTGGCTTCCTTCTGGGCCTTCCATCCAAATGGTGGTGCTATACTAGGTGCTTCCCCGCACCCCCTTTGGGCACATATGTTTGAATGCACATATACACACACAAACATGTACATGCAACACACATCTACCTGTACATACATAAAACAAGTGACACGTGAGTTTTTAACACTTTATACCTAGTATGTCACAGATAAGATCTTTTCAACAAGCTATTAGTGTGCACAGTTTTTAGCAAGATTCCTCTTTTTTTTAAAAAACTTTTTTCATATAAACTTTCCTAATTCAGTGCCTACTTTACACTTCCACAGTAAATTTCAATTTGTGGACTAATCTTTCTTGGGAATATTTGATTTCAGAGCTTAGATCTGGGGAATATTATACTCCCCGTCTTTTAAAATACGGTCCTATAAATCCTAAGCAGGCCTGTAACTCTCCACATAGCTGAAGATGACTTCCAACCTGCTATGTAATGTCTTGCTGATTCTACTGTCTCCACCTCCCAAGTGCTGGGATTGCAGTTTGGCACTTGCACACCCACTTTATGTGGTGATGAGGATCAAAGCCCTGTGGGAGAAGACGTGAACCTCACATTGGAGTTGGCACCTTTGATGCCAGATAGAGCCCTTGTGTCTCCCACTGCCAGCAGTGTGAATTGCAGACATTCATGTTCCCGCTGGGAAGTTACCCACTGAGTCACTTCCCCATGTGGGGTTTGCACAGAGCCCTGGGGAGATGGGAAAGGAGAAGGTCAGCAAACCAGGGATGCGATGGACTGGGTGCCTCAGCTCAGAGCCAGCCCCTCCTTCCAGTACAGTGGTTCTGCTATGATTCTTTCCAGGTCATTTGGCCTCTGCATGAGCCAGACACCTGGACTCTGCAAAGAGTCACAGAGGGGATGACCTCTGGTGCTTGTGGGCGGCAGGACAGAGGGACACGCCCTGCCGAGAGTCTCCTACTGCCCAGAAGAGTGAGTCAGAGGGAATTAGCGACTGCCGAGTTGTAGCACTCTCTGGCACAGGCTCAAGAGCTGCGGAAATCTAGTCACTGTGCCCAAGAGACCTCTAAAGGAGTGCTTGAAGGGTTGGCATTGCTCACCCACCATCCTCCAGGGAAGACGAAGGACCTTTGTCTCTGAGTGTGCTTGTAATTGACAGCAGACTTGTTCGGGGCTGTGCTGAGGACCCTGAGGCTGGGTCTCAATCAGGATCCAGAGCTGTGATTGATTGGCAATGTCTGCCGTGGGTCGTGGATGGGTGGAAATAGAGTGCCAGCCCTGAGTCCTGTGATCCTATCTTTGTTTTGAACAGGGACATGGAAGTCTCTTCTCCTCTCCATGCTCCCTGGTGATGCTGCTGGGCTTTCTCTTCTTTCTCCTCCTCTTGTTGCTGAGAACTTCAAAGATTCCATCCTGGCCCACTTCCCAGTGGGCTCCGGTCACTTCAGGAAGCGAATAGGTTGTTCTCTGGAGGAAGGCCGACCACTCAATGAGTTCTCATCTCATTCTTCAGAATGAGAGGACTAACTAGTCAGGCTGACCGGATGGGCTCAGGGAAGCACCAGGCTTCTTTCTGAGATCCCTGGGTGGGGACTTGTTTCCACAGCTGTCACAGGAGGCTGTGCACTATGGACAGTAGCTCTGGCCCAGCTTGCTTCATTGCTGGTAATGAGGTCCAGGGACCTGTTCTTCCCAGCAAAGCAAAGTCTTGGGGTGACTGCTTTCACACAGGGGTGCCTGGAGCAGAAGGGAAGCAGGTTTACTGAGAAGTGGAGAAACCTTGGGAAACTACAGGAAGAAAAAAAAAATCAAAGCCATATGGTATAAGCGTCAGCTGCAGGCCCCTTAAGTGTGGACCAAGATGACCGCAAGGGTCAGGTGGAGGCCTCTGTGTGGGACATGGTGGGAGGGGCAATTTTCATCAGCCTGACTAGAAAAGCTGAGTTTTCAGCAACTTGAACCTGTCCTTGCTGGTGATGGCCAGCCGGATCTACCAGTTCCTTGGAGGGTACATGGACAGGCGATGGGGGCTCGAAGCAGCTAGGAGCAGCACCTCCTAGTAGCATTTCCCATGTGCATTCGGATCCATATTGTATCCAGGGTGGGCTATGTCTCCGTACATACCTGCTCCTTTGTCCTTTCAATAAATACGCATTGCTCTTTCCTACTGTACAAGGATTGCAGGACTTTTCTTGGGAGAAGAATTTGGATTTCTGTAAGTTTTTTTTTTTTTTTTTTTAATGACCTGGTCAGTTGTGGTTGCACAAGCCTGTCCTCTCAGTTGCTTGGAAGGCTGAGGCAGGAAGATTGTAAGTGCTAAGCTACAGAGTGCATTCGAGGTTAGCCTGGGCAAGTCAGTGAGACCCTGCATCGAAATGACACCTTAGAAAATGGGCTGAGGCTGAAGCTCGGTGGTAGAGTGGTTGTCTAGCGTGCCCTCACCCTCCCTACTGAGGCAAAGTGGAATGAAACAGCCCTAGTCTGACTGTATGGTCCTGGCTGGCCTCAGTCAAGGGCAGAGGCAGAGAAACTCAGGATTAACCCAGTGCCTGGGACTCGTTCTTCAGGTCAGGCAGGTGCAGAAGGTCCTGCGGCAGAGGCCCCCTGTGGAGATGCCTCAGGCATGCATGTCCTTGGGAGGGTGCATGAGGGCTGGCTCGGGCAGTGTGTGCTGGAGGAAGACCCCTGTCAACTGCAGGTATGTCAGCACTTCAATCTGAAGGGGCAGAGCGTCTGCCCGGAGCTGGTATCTAGGCAGCGCGCACACCGAGGCCAGGTTATGTAGGGACAGAGAAGGGGCGGAGGCAGCTTTGGCTGCAGGGCACAAGGACTCCCGCTGTCAGATGGCAGCCTGCTCAGGACTTACTTGACAAGCCATTAAACTGAGCAGTTAGAGCACTGAATCTAGGGGTTCAGAATAGTGTGCTTGCAGAGCAAATACGACGTCCTGGAATTCATCCCTAGAACCACAAAGCAGTCACACACAGGTTCTGGAGTCAGACTCCCCCCAAATGTGAGTCCTGTCTCTACCTCATTGGACAACTGAATTAATCTCATTTGAATAGTGGGGACTGCCTCACCCTCATCTCTCGGAGTTGCTGTGAGGATTAAATCTATGTGGAGCAATATATAACTGATGCTTTACATCTTGGCTTACACATGCATCTGTGGGTCTTCTTCAAACTGTAGTGTTCAGGAGCAGGAAAACCTGGAAGCTCTTGGTAGTCTGGACGGTGGAGGTCTTGAGAAATGACCATTTAGCTGAAAGGAGTCTCAAACTTGGGGCTGCCTTAGATTTCCCTGGAAAGCATGTTAAGTCCTGGCTTTGGGGTCCCTTCCCAGAAAGCCTAGGGAGAGGCTGAGTACAGCTGTCACTAGCTCCAGACCCACAGCCACAAGCAGCACTCGCTGTGCGTGTAGCTGGGCACACCGATCATCTGTCCTCGGCTGCCGAGCCTGTTCTACACTGGTCACATGTCTCGTTCCCCTAAAAACATGAACTTAGCTGACAGTTCTGTAACCGACCAGTAAAATATGACAAGCAGGGGTCAAGGATCCCCTCCCCTCACCTCTTTCCCCCTTCAGCGGGCATGTGCAGTAGCTGGCGGCAGGAAGGGGCGTGGCATCTACAGAGGGAAGAAGCACACTATTAGAACAACAGTGCTCTTGTGTGCATTTTTTTCCCTGTGTGTGTTAATAAACATTCTTCCCTAACATTGCTTGCTGGGGTACATAGTTCTCCCTTGTATGGATGCAAGTAAAGGGACCACGTGTGCTCAGTGAAACAAGAAGCAGGCATTTAGTCTGAGAGCAGAGAGAGTGCCTCCGTGGCTGCAATGAGGGATGCAGGAAGCTGGGAGCTTTCCAGAAGGAGCTTTCCTGTAATCACTGCTCAGATATGCCAGGAAAGCTGTGTTCTTTTCCTTTTTTGTTTGTTTCGTTAAGATGGGGTTTTAATGCAGCCCAGGCTGGCCTTGAACTTGTTTTTGCAGCTGCCGATCCCTTGAATCCCTGATTTTCCCAACTGAATGCTGGGATGACAGGTCTGTGCCTAGTTTATGGGGTGCCGGTGATCAAGCCCAGGGCCCGATGCATGGGGAGGCAGATTCTCTACCAACCAAATCATGGCCCCCTCATGAGTTTGCTGCTCCTCTGGTCACGTGTTCCCTCTTGTATAGATCCTGCTGTGTTGCGGCTCTGTCCATCTGCACCTTACTCTCCAATAACCTGTACTAGCTACTTTTCTCATTGTAGCAGACTGGCTGACAGAAGCAGGCTATGGGAGGAAGGATTCGGTTTAGTTCATGGTTTGAGGGATCCAGTCCATGATGGGAAGGCATGAGAAGGAGAACTATAAAAAAATGGTAAATGATGTTGTTGAATTTTTAAATATTTTACTTGTGTGTGTGTGTGTGTGTGTGTGTGTGTGTGTGTGTGTGTGAGAGAGAGAGAGAGAGAGAGAGAGAGAGAGAGAGAGAGAAAGAGAACATATGATGGCACACAGATTGGAGGACAACTTTTGGAAGTCAGTTTTCTTCTCCCACTTTGTGGGCTTCTGAGAATTGAACTCAGGTCACCAGGTTTGCAAGCAGTTATCTCGCCTGCTCAGTTGCCTTACCTGCTGTAACAATTGCTCTGGCTGTAGCAAGTTGGTCTATGGTAGAAGGAGCTTGGGCTGAGATTTATTCACATCTTGGTGGGTCAGAACCAGAAGCAGATATGACCCTGAGTTCCCTCCCAGAGATCTACGTCTGCTACTTGGGCCACAGCACTAAGGATTCCACCCTCAAAAAAGACAGTACCATCAGCTTGGGGATGCAGTGCTTGGACACTTGTTGCACCTGTGGGGGAACATATCATATTCAAACCATAGCAGGGACTCTATGCCCATGTGCTTAGGACCTATGCAGTGGGGGAGAAGAACCTTTTCTAAATATGGCTGCCTCTGGCTGGCTGCTGGGGTAGAGGGATTCTCTGTCGAAGTGAGTCACATTGATTCCCTGTGATCCATTCCTAACTGCCTTCCATTTATCTCTCTCCCTCTCTGCTTCAATCTGGTGAGCAGGATTTGGTTTCTGTGGATTTTTCTATCCTCCAAGCGGGGATTTGACCGGCTTAGCCCCGTCTCTCGGCCATTTGGGATAATGGCCCACAGACACGTCACAGTGATTCACAGGCTTTTGAGGGAGGTAGAAGGTTTCACCCAGCGAGGCCCGTTTCGAACCAGTAGGTCCAGTCATGATCTGAAACGCCGCTGAGAAAAATAAACAGAATTAAAAAAGACATCTCAGGCTAGCGCTCCAAGCCTGCCTCCCATGCGCGCATCATGAACGCTAAACCCCTACAGTAGCGCCAAAAAAGCCAAATAAATTCCTGGAGTCGATGTGTTTCCTGCCTGTAATACATTTGCTTGTTCCAGACAAATATATTTGTCAATACAACACAATTAGGACGGCTGCGGCGACCAGCCCATCCCACCCCACATCCACTGATGGCGGCTTCTGTGCATCCTGCTGGTGGGAGCCAGCCTCTGAGTGGCTTGGCTCACTCTGCCAAGGAATGCGCTTTCCTCTTCCTAGTTAGAGCGCAGTCCTCTTTTCTCCTCCCTTCTCAGGTTATTCGTACCCCTCCACCATCTTCTCTCCAGTCTTTTAGGTTCATTTGACCCCCCCCCCTTTTTTTTGCCCAAAGCTATAAACTGCTGACTGTACAGGTCTAACAATGAGGCCCTGCTGGAGTGGGGCTAATGAGTAGCTCGGATAATAATACCGCCAATTTTTTTGTACAGATGTTAAGATTTGGGGAGTTTGTGGTTTCGTCTGTGTCTTGACAATCCTGGGATAGTTCTGTCAGATAAATAAGGAAGCTGATGGTCAGAGAAGCCAAACAACTCACATGAGGCTGCACAACAAAGGGCTGAGCCAAGGTTCAAGCTTGGATTCAGACAACTGATGCGGCATGGGGGTGACTGACCATGTGAGCTTCAGGCAAGGATTGATCCAGCTACTCAGCGATGTCCCCAGGGGCCTGGTTTCTCTCTGGTCTGTGCTTCCCCATACGTGCCGCATACCACCGGGTTCCTTAGCTCCTGCTCTGGCCTCTCCCTTTACAGAGAAGGTGAACACCACGCTGCAGGGGACCACATGCCATGACGGTCAGTGTGAAGATCCCCCCAGCTTCCTGTCCGCCACCCCTGCCTCAGAGTCGGGGTTGAACAAGGCTTGTGGTGAAGTCGGCAGCTCCAGGGCAGCAGAGGACTAGGTGTCTGTGGGGCACATGGGTATTGTCTAATGCTGCTGCTGGCACTTATCTATTGAGAAAGACCAAGGAAACACAGCGGGCCTGGCCCGGAGCTGACCAAGAAGGTTGCCCTGTCCAGGATGGATGTAGACCTCCGGGCCAGTGTGCTGGGGGCCAGCCTGGGGCCTGCCTTGTCTTTGTATTTCAGAGGCTGTGAGTTCTGGCTGTATGTTTGCATCCCCACAGGGGTTTGCAGACATCAACCCAAATCAGCTCCCTCATCCTGTCTCTGGGGAGAGCAGCGGATGTGGCAGTTTCTAAAATTCCCCAGGCAGCTCCTAGGAGCGGCCAAGGGGAGAGAATCAGGGCTTCACCCCAGGCTGCTGTCTGAGCTCATCGGCTCTTAGATGTTCCGCGTGTGATGCCCCCCAGGTATCTGGCTGCCAACTATGGAAGGGTTAGAGTCCCTGTCTTCAGATCCCAAGCACTGCGCCCTGGTACGGACAGGACGAGGAATGGATACTGATAGGGGACGGTTGGCAGAGTTCCAGATTTGGAGTCTGGGGGCTAGGACTAGGCACTCGCAGCCTGGCCATAAGCAAGGGCGGGGGTGGGCGGTAGACTGGGGACAGGAGCCAACTGTGGTACTCTATAGCCCACTCATACCAGAACAGGGAATACTCGAGACTTTTTAAAAGTGTTTTAATTTATGTCATGAGAAGTTTGGGGGCTGGAGAGGAATCTCAGCTGGTAGACTGCTTGCCTAGCATTCACAAGGCCCTGGGTTCAATGTCCAGCGCCACATAGACCAGGTGCGGCAGTACTCATTACTCTTTTGTAATCCTAGCAGGTGCCTCAGAAGTTCAAGGTCATCCTAGGCTACATAGTAGATTTTTGAGGTCCAGGCTGGGCTAAAAAAAAAAAAAAAAAAAAAGCAAAACAAAAAGAACTATGGGTAGCTAGATGTTTAAAAAAAGACCATTCATACTTTATTAAGACCTTGGATAACATGACTTAGGAGTGAGTGTGACAATTCTGGGCATTTGCAGAGTGATGGACAGGCAGGAGATGATGACAGCGTTTGCCCCAGATCATAAGGTGTGTATGGCTTCCACTGGAGAAAGAGTTCAGATGCTGCTAATCTGCTGGGCTGGCTGCTTGTACTTCCAGTGGATGCTCATGCTGGATTTGGGTTAGAGGTTAGTGAAAGTGACAGGGTGATTTATCAGCTGCAGTCTGCTGCCCGATTCCATCCAAGGACTTCCGTCTCAGCAGTCCTAGACTGAGGGTTAGGCTTGGGGCGGGCTCATGGGAGGACTGAAGGCTGAGGGTCCATGGGAAAAGTGTATGTCCTGGGGTTTAGGGTGTGTAGGCAAGATCTCCTGGGCTGAGGAATGCTCAGTGGGTGAAGTGTTCCCCATCCGGGCATCAACCTGTTCTTTCTCTCTCTCTCTTCCAAGGGGTCTTTCCTCTTTCTCCACCGTGGCTGTCTCTCTCCACCTTCTTCTCTTTCTTCTCCATCTTTATTCCTCTTATCCTGGTTTTGGTCTCTGTGTTTCTCTTCCCATCATCTCTCCACCCCCTCTTTGCCCTCCACCCAGTTAACCAGGTAGGTCTGAAATTAGAGTTTTCACCCCACACAAAGGAGTAGTCAGAATGGAGCTCGTATTGTCTTCTGAATGGACCACCCATCTCATCTCCGATGCCTTCCTGTCTCTGTCAGAAAGTGAACTTCGCCAGGATAATGCCGCTGACTCTGAATCACCTTCCATCACCAGGAAGCTCGCACAGCTGGTGCTCGGTAAATCTTTATTTCACAGGTGGGAGACCTAATGAGTGGCAGGACTTACAAATTATCTTCTATTGGGCGAAAAGAAATCATAGCCCTTCCGCTGTCTGTATCTCTTCATCATTTAACATGTTTGCCCTTCAAATGTGGAACCCCATAGTCATTTTTAATTTTGCATCTATGTGCATACGTGTGCGTGCGTGTGTGTGTGTGTGTGTGTGTGAGAGCGAGAGAGTGAGAGCGAGAGCGAGAGAGAGAGAGAGAGAGAGAGAGAGAGAGAGAGAGAGAGAGAGAGAGAGAGCTTTATGCATACACAGGCACTTGAGTGTATGTGCCTGTGGAGACCTGAGGATAGCTTTCAGGTCTGGATTGCTCTACCTCCTTATTGCTTTCCTCTGGAGCTTCCAGGTCCCACCTTCTAGGACTGAAAGTACAGGCTGCCATCATTTCCACCCAGCAATTTTACATGGGATGTGGGATCTGAACTGAGGTCCTTTTGCTGGTGAGGCAAAGGCTTTACCCTGAGCTGTGTCCCCAGCCCCCATAATCAATTCTTTCCATTTCTCTCTTTAATTTTAATCCTTCTATTACCATGACTACCTGTATCCACATAACCTCATGTTCTAGAATATTCCAGTGTGCCATGCTGGTTTTGCCTGCAAAGGTCTATATACTTGACTTGCTCTGCCAAAGATATTTTGTCCCTCAGTTTCTCCTTGGATGCTGAGGTTTCTCCAGGGAGCTGTCTGGCCCTACCAGGCTGGGCTAGGGTCTTTGCTTCTGGCCTCCAAAGTAAGCCAAGTGCACACCTCTACATCCTCCTCTGCCTCCTTGGCTTTCTGCTGCAGCCTGATTGGCCCTCTCCTGGCTTGTGGGAGGGGTGTGTTTTCATCACCATCTCCTGGGCATCCTGAGTTTTCCTTCACTGCCTTCCAAATCCGCCTTGGATCTGGAGACTTCTGAGGTTTGCTAGAAAGTTCCTGGTAACCAAGTTATAACTTTAGCTCCATCTCTAGTGTGAGACAGGCAAAAGACGATATCGTGGAAGTGTGAAAGGACCACACAAAATGCAGGTGGACAGGGGCACCTGGGAAAGCTGCTGAGGAGAGAAGGAAGAGGAGAAGGAAGAGAGGGAGAGAAGGAAGAGAGGGAGAGAAGGAAGAGAGGGAGAGGAGGAAGAGGAGGAATAAGAGGAGGAGGAGGGACAAGAGGAGGAGGAGCAGCTGGAGCTGGGGGCACTGGCAGGGCAGGATGCTGCATGGTCTTTTCCAGCCTTTCAACTTCCACTTTTGATGTGTTGGTTCTTAGCCAGGCTGTGCTCTAGGCAGAGAAATTACTACCTGTTCAGACTGGTGGCTGCCTCCCTCCTCCCTCCCTCTATAGTAGCAGGTGAGATGAATGCCCCATGTGCATATGTCTGTGAGTGAGTGAGTGAGTGTGTGTGTGTGTGTGTGTGTGTGTGTGTGTGTGTGTGTGTGTGTGCATGCATGCTTCTGCTGCAAAGCTGAGCTCTGGATCTTACCATATGCAAGGCCAGTTGCAATGGAACTCCCTTCCCAGCCCAGCCTGTGCTCCCGCAGGTTTCCTAACAGGCCTTTGTGGGCTGGCTTGAACGCCTGCCATGCTAGGGAGGCGGCACATTCCTCTAGCAAGCGGCTGCCTTGCTGCCTCTCTGAGCCAGGCGGAAATCTGCTGGCAGCGGCCACCATCCCAAGGCGGGAGGGCATGTGGGGAAGGCTGCTCGTAATCTGAGCATCTCACCCGGAGCCCCGCAGGCCACAGAAGAGGGCCGAGATAAAGCGTCCTGCAGTAAGCAGCGATTAAGAACAACTGCTTTTATCGCTGCTTCCACAGAATCTTGTGGAACATGGGTGTTAGCTAGTCAGGGCCTGTGTTGGGGTGTGTAGGGCAAGGAGGGGGTGAAGGTTAGGCACTACCCACCCTTACATCCCCACCTGGAGCCTCTTGGGGTAGCTGTGACAAGAAGAGAAAGGCAAAAATGATTGAGACTGTGGCTTGAAATTCCCTACTGGTTTTACATAGAGGGGTGTATTTGAAGTAGCTTATTTACTAAGAGAGAGAGAGAGAGAGAAAGAGAGAGATACACACAGGCATACACACATGGTACACAGGCAGAGGTCAGAGGACAGCTTTCAGAAGTCAGTTCTCTCCTTCCAGAGATCGAACTCAGCCCACCAGGTTTGTGCTCAAGCCCCTTAACCTGTTGAGCCGTGTTGCTGATCCCAGGACTGTTAACTGTAACTGATATTCACCATATGGATGCTAAATCTTTTTTCACCTCTCTTCTCAGGTAGTCTATGGAGGTACTGAGGTACTGTCCTGAGTCCCAGTTTTCAGATAAGAAAACTGAGTCTTTTAAGGAATTGGGGATGAACCAAACCTCCTGAGGAAGGTGGGATTTGAAGTTGGGTCCTCTGCACTTTTGATGGGCTATGGCAGACACTACATGCTGAAAAAGCTCCAGAAGCTTTGCTCTGGCAAGTACCTATGTACAGCCATGTGGTGTCCTCACTGGGGGACCGTGGGAGAGTCACTTTACCTCTTAGGACCTCAATTTACTTTCTATGACATTGGGAGAATCTTGTCTTTATAGGCTGCTGTGGGTCTTATGCATATGAGGAGTTTGGTAGGGGTCCCACTGTTTCTCAACCCCCACGACATGGTCAGTTCCAACCCTTAGTACCTCAGAACGTGATCTTATTTGGAAATAGGCTGTTGCAGATGGCATGGGTTAGGCCACAATAGTAGTGGTCTTTGAGCCAATATTTTTATATATTTTTAATTAATTAATTAATTAACTCAATTGTGCGTGCATGTGTGTGTGTGTGTGTGTGTGTGTGTGTGTGTGTGTGTATGTGTGTGTATGTGTGTGTAGAACCACAGGCGAGTTCGGGAACCACCATGGACACCTCCACCTCCTCCTTGTTTACTCTGCCCGGGGATTCACAGGCTCCGCCCTACCAGGACCAGAAACGCAGGCCACCCCTGCTTCCGCCCGGCGTCTATACATGGGATCTAGGATCCGAACTCGGGACCTTCCGCCTGCAAGGCAGAGGCTTAACCCCTGAGCCACCTCTCCAGCCCCTATATTTATATATTTTTAAGACAAGGTCTCAATATCTCAGGCCGGCCTCTAATTCATTATATAACCAAGGATGACCTTGAGCTTCTGATCATCTTGCTTCTACTGCCTGAGTATTGGGATTACAAGTATGTGCCACCATGCCCAGTTTTATGCGGTACTGGGGAGTCGCAGGGCTTCATGCATCCTAGGTAAGCAACCTGTCAGCTGAGTTGTATCAGTCCCCTTAGTGTCCTTACTAATGGGAGAGTCTGGATACAAACAACTGCATACAGGGTGAAGACACAGAAAAGCTGGCCAGGGGTGGGGGATACAGATAGCGTTGCACACCAGGGAGCATTGCAGATGTTAACCACTGGCAAAGCTGAATTAAGATGAAACAGATTCTTGCTTGGAGACTGGAGAAGGAGCAGGGTTCAAGGCGCTTTCCTTGCAACCTTCAGGAATGAAGGAATAACCCTCTGTGTTTGAGTCCATTGGTTTAAGAGGTTGAGAACGGTGTTCCAGTAGTCCTAGAAAGTGAAGACTGTGCCCTCCAGCCATAGGTGGCGGATGCTGCCAGCCCTGCCCTCTTCCAGGCTGCCCTGGAAGCTGCTTGCTGTACTCAGAATAGCTCCTGCTGCAGCCACAGGTTCTCTGTGCCTGAGATTTTCTTTAGTGATGAAGCAAGCAGGGTTAGTAGAGGCCGCAGTACCTGAATGGATATTCCTGGGAGCTAGCCTGGGTCTGCAAGGAAGGGGAGTTGGAAAGGGACTGTTTGGCCTCCTTGCTGCACCGAGACCCAGGTACCTGCAGCAAGGATCCAATCGTGAGTGGATCGCCTGTTGGTCTCTGTTCTCTGGGTGCAATGTAGGATCACCTGGTGTATATGCTGCTTGTGTCCAAAGCCTGGTGCTCCCCCTTGCTCCGGGAAGACCCACAAGAAAGAGACTTGTAGCATCTGCCTTGTCTTCTGATTGCAGTTTGAGGCCAGACACTGGTCCCTGCAAGTAAAGTGGACCTGTAGCTAGTCCTCAAACAGAAGGGAGTCTTGAAAATCATAAAGACTCTCAAAAACTGCTCCAGGGGCTGGGGATGGGGGTGGCTCAGCCATCAAAGTGCTTACTGTATAAGCAAGGAGACCTGAGATTGGTTCTTCAGCACCCGAGTAAAAGCCAGGCACAGTGGCAGAGGCAGGAGGATCCCTAGCATTCATTGGCTGAACAACCTAGATCAACAACAAGCTCAGTTAGTGACAGACGCCATCTCAAAAAATAAGGTGCAAAGGGACTGAGGAAGACAGCCACGTACTCACCCTACACAGACATATACATGCACACACACATATAACCCCTCCGATATCTTCAGGGACAGGGGAAAGTGATGGTGAAGACAATGGATGGACAGCAACTTCTGGGAGGAGGACAATGCTATCCTCAGGGTATTTAGCGTGGGCCGCAGGAAGGCTGCTTGTGTCCAGTGGGCTCTCCTTCCAGCTTTGGACTGTGACCTCTCAGGGGCCGATGGAGGCAGAGCTCGTGGAAGAGCCTGAGCATTTCAAAGACAGCACAGGTCAGGGCCAACATTGAGGGTCGACTGGGTGTGGGTGGTCGTCCTCCTCCAAGAGTCTTGGGAAAAGTTAGGAAGCTTGGCAGCCTGAGCAGCAGCAGAATTTCCCCTGAATGGAGAGCTGGCACCAGGGGTTTGCTCCACATAAGCCAACAAACAAGCGAGGTACCTCGGTCACGAAAGGGAGCGATGGACAATCCCTGCTATCCCTGGCTGAAGTGCTTCAGAGTGCCTCTCCCATGCCCCATTATTGCCCTCCAGGGGTTTTGTGAACTGATCTTCGACATACCCTTTTCTGCTTAAGGCATTTCCTGTTTGTCCCTGAGAACCGTGTCTGAGGCGGGCTTGAGTGACTTTGAGGTTTCGGCTTACTCTGAGGCAGGTCACATCCACAGATGTGCACAGCACCTTGAGTAGCCCATGGGGGTCTGAGGCTAGCTCAGGGGCTCCACAGCTGTATCGTTCACCTTTCTAGGGACCTGCCAGGCTCACCATGTCCCCACTGATGGTGGCGGCGGCTGCTTTACTTCCATTTAGTTTTGGACAAGGTCTCATGTAGCACAAGATGATTGTAAACTGGCTATAGCTGAGATTGGCTTTGAACTTCTGATCCCCTCCTGCCTCCACCTCCAGAGCACTGGGATTGTAGATATGGTTTATTCACTGGCGATAGGGATGGTCTAGAACCCTGGGCTTCATGTGTGTGAGGCAAACACTGTACTGACTAAACCTGCTGCCTTCGTTCATGTACACGTGTCCCAATGACTGCCTCTTTCTCCTTCACTATCTCCAATGTGAACATCTTGCAGCTAAAAGGAAAGCACGCCGTGTCCTCAGCTGACTGTATCCGATGTATGATGGAGGATTTTTGGAAGTTGGGAAGAGAAGCCTCATCTTTCCCACATTTCATTGAGTATAAATGCTACCACATAAATAAGTGTTGCTACCAAATAGACTCTCTAGACTGAATAGACTTTACCCTGTCCGTGGAGTGAGCTGCTTCTAAGAATGATGGAAGAAGTGCTGTCACAATAAAGAGTGTGTCTAGCTTAAGGCGCTCTAATGGCATGCAGACCGGCCCAAGAAATAAGAGCTAACATGCGCTGAGTGTTTTACTACCTGCCAGGCCTGTGCCCAAGTACTCTTCCCCTATTACCAACCAGACACAACTGTGGGCAGCCAAGCATGGGCGGGGGGGGGATTGTGCCAAGGATCATACAGGGGTAGTGGCCCCAGTGAACTATGTCTGTGGGGATCAGTGACTTACTCTTTACTAGGCTTCTGAGCTCCCAGGAGAAAGCCCTCCTTAAATCCTTCCATCGATTTTAACTCAGGTCTCAATTTCCAAAACGAGAGGCCATGAAGCAGCGCGTGTCTTGATTCCAGGAAATATGGAAGCTCTGGATTTGCACAGGAGCCTGGGGAAGGCTTCTATAACTCAACACTATTTTCCTCCTTCCTGGCAGCAAAGAGGGAAGGATGGGGGCGACCGAGGGGCCAAGAACTTAGCAGAACCCAGCTCCTCTGAGCTCCCTTTGGCCAGTGCTGTGCCATCCTCCCAGCTAGAGGACTGGACTGATCCAGTTGGGGTCTGAGCTGATTCTGAGCCTCCCAATCAGCCTCGCCCAGGAGTTGAATCACACCCTAACTCTTCTCTTAATTATTCGGGGCCTGACACACACAAGTCCTGGGAATACATCACTTCGAGTACATAGCTGCTAAGATTAAATATTAGAGGAAGCACTCTTAATTAATTTTTAATGCATCTTTTAGAACAATTCTCCATACCTAACTACACACTAAAGCAGAATACTTAAAAGAAAAATTACTGTATGGTGGGAGGGGATCTCAGGAGCTCGCAGACTTAGACAGCTCTTATTTTGGGAATTTTAAAGCCCAAGTCAGTGAGTCCCAGGAACTATATCTATAACATGGGAAAGGGTGACCAGGTGTCCCAACTTCATGGGGACAGTCCCAGTGTATACCTGTTGCCCCAGTGTACCAATTATTAGTGACTTTCTCCTCGAGGTGCTCCTGTGAGGGTATTAAAACGTTTCATCGCCCTACTTAGAAGCCACTGTCCCTTGCCAGAGAGAGACATCATTAGTTGAGCACAGCACCCTTTCCATGCTGATTCCACCGGCATCTCTCCAGGGTGTTATCGGTACAACATACCAGGCAGCTTATGCTAGGTGGCTACTCCATCTGATTCAAAGTGATTTTTTAAAACAAGCCCTATTTTTCTCTCCTTAGAAGGCAGTTTATATTGAGCACATACTCATATACCTGGACACACACATGTACACATATTTGTTTTTTCATTTTTTCAGATAAGTGTTTCACGTAGCCTGAGCTGACCTTGAGCTTCTGACGTCCCCAGTGCTGGGATCAAGGCCTCCCTGCCTTTGTGCATTGTTCTCTCTATGCTATTTATTTATTTGACCATGCAGCCTTGATTTTGTGACTCACTGACTTTGCTGCAGCATTGTGTCTTATAAGGCAGGCCATCACGGCTGACTACTTCACGGGCTGGAATTTTTTACCTCTAGCCCCATGGATGCTGGGTACAAGTGGCACCATCTGGGCCTTCCTTCTAGACTTGGGTATTGGGACACACAAAAATACCTTCACATCTCTGTCTAGAACACGTGCAACAGAGCAATGCTGTCCTGAGTCAGAATAAAGGCAAGCGTTAAGAATTATTTATACTCGGGGATATGCCAACACTCTGAGCGCTGTGGCAGGAAAACTGTACATTTGAGGTCAGCTTGGGCTACATATGGAGACCCTGTCTTTCTTTCTCTCTCTCACACACACACACACATACACATACACACACACACACACACACACATGCACGCACGCATGCATATAGCACACATACATGCATACACACACATCACATAATGCATTGTATACACACATGCATGTGCTTATGCACACACATATACATGCACTTATGCATACACACACACACTTATGAGTCCAACATGTTGTTAAAGTAACTGTCGTTGCTTCATAGCCTCTGTTTACTTCCCTCCCCTCCAGAAAGCTAGTGATTCAAATGGCTGCTTTTCCAATGGGCTCACAATGCTCCTGCCTGCAGGCTTACTGGGCGGTAGAACAGGGTCAAAGGGCTTTTCCCAGAACCACTGGCTCCCCTCGCAGGCCGGCTGGAGCTGGCTGTCAGCTGGAGGCACAGAGCTGATTACTGAATCTCTTCCTGCCACCTGCGCCCCTCCCCAGGCCGCATGAGCTCTCTCATTGCAGGCAGGGCTGCAAGGTTCGAAAGAAGGAAGTGGAATCTGCCCCTCTTGGAAGTTCAGCCTGGGACCTGAATATAATCACTTCTTCCTCACTGCATCGCTTTGACTGTTCACAGGCCCAGGCCAAATGCGGGCGAATAAGAAAGTAGATTCTCCTTCTGTGATGTTAGATGCAAGCGTTAACCTGGGTTGCAGGCTTAAGCTCTGGGCATAGTTCTGAAGTTTTAGTCGTTAATCCTTGAGCAGGTCTGCAGGAGATTGTCTGACTAATGGGGAGAGCCAGCTCATGGTGGGTGGGACTAAGCTCCAAACAGGTGGCTAAGATGAAGGGAGTTAGGGAGGTTGGCATTCTTTGGTAGATGTGCCGTCTGACAAGGAGAGCTCGCCCCTCTCTCAGCAGCCTATGAATGTGGCATGGCAGTTCCCTTGGCCCCTGGTGTTGGTATGAGTTCTCCTGATAAACTGAAGTAAGGAATGGGTAGTCAACAATAAGTCAGCATAAAACTCATTTCCATAAGCCATTCTGTTGTGAATTTATGGACAAACTCTGACAACTTTTCAGCTGGGGAGCTTGGGGGATGGGCAAGAATCTGAATCCATTCCATAGCTCCTCTCTTATTTCATTCTGAGAAAAAAAATCCAAGCAGGGCAGATCCTATGAACGTTCACATGTCACAGGTGGAAGGACTGACGCTTACAGCTGATGTGACTTGTCCACAGCAGGTGGGTGGTTACGAGCTGTGACCTTGGGACACGGAGGGTCAGGGCGAGCTTCGGGAACTCCTTTGGTTCCTTTGGAACCAGCATAGGGAGGGTCAGACCTCAATGTCAGAGGGCACAACTTGCACCAGGATCCATTCTTGGAAGCACAACCTCGACGTTCACTTGTGTTTGACATGTCACTTGTGGCTTATGCCGAAGTCCCTGTGCTCTCTCTATGACTAAGTAGTTCCTGAACATTGCCACCTGCCAAGCACTGTGCTGGGCTTGGGGACCACAGGGAGAATGAGACAGAGATAGCCACCACATCCCATGAGTTCAGGGATGATGGTAGGGTGTGGCAGAACCAGCTGAGGAAAAGCTGCATGTGGGAGGAAGAGTCCACAGGAGCCTCTGGACAGGCCCAGGTGGGTGCTGACCCGTCACAGGGTTAAACCAGGTGTCCATGAGGAAGTGACACTTCCCTAAGATCTGAATGAGGTGAGAAGAATGTTCCAGACAGACTCCATGTGCCACAGGTAGGAGGCTTCCCGGGAACTCAGGGTTGGCGGTAGCTGGTCACGTAGGAAGGAAAGGCCCGGGGAGAGGGGGGAGGGCAGTCCCTAAGGAGTGGAATGGATGCCCTCTGACCTGTGATCGCTGAGTCCCTGGAAACAGTGGCAAGCTGTGCAGCCGCAGCTTGGGAAGAGGCAGGAGAGCGAGAACACATGCAGGGATTGCCCAGTGCAGCCTTCCCCACGCCACCATCCTCACTCCTGCAGGGAAGATGCGCAGCTGGGCTGCTGCTCACATGCCCTCGAGACTTCCCCAGCCTGTGATGCTGTCTCTCTGACCTGCCAAGAGGACTGCGGTGTCCGGGGGCAGCTGCCACATGCCAGGAGACATCATTCTCACCGCCGTGTGGCCCGTGAGTGCAGGTTTCTGTAAACCGTGGCTTTCTGTCCCTGTCTCTGCAGTCCTGACCCTGCCAGGGCCCGTTTCTCTCCAGACCCCCATTGTGGGGTAGGTAGGAAGGGAGGGGCAGGGAAACTGTCCTCCTTCCTGGGGGCCTGGTTGCCTATTTCATTTCTCTCTGCAACCCACGGGCCAGAAGACAGCCAGCGGCCATGTGCAGCTGTCAGGGCAGCGCCCTGTGATCACAGTGCTGGGCGAACGTGTGTGCGGCCAGTGGTCAACCTTTGGGCTCTTCAAGGGCAGAAGGAAAAGCAGATGGCCGCGTCCCCCCTCACTGATGAGTGACTTCCCAGGGCTTGGCGAGGACCAGGGAGGGGCAGACTTGGTGGCCAGGCTGGAGAACGAGCTCTGCCAGGTCTTGGCTGCATTTGGCCAGCTTGGTGCGGCTGGATGTCTCACCACGAAGCTGTACCAGTTGCCTCAGAGCGCAGAGAAAGGTGTGTGGTCTGTTTTTTAAGTCGAGCATTCAGGGGTGGGGGGCAGGAGGCACAGTGCCCAGAGAGTCTGAGGGTAGACTTTTCTGAACTTCTCTGTCATTCCTTTCATAACCCCTTCTTGCGAATGAGGGTGCTCTGGACAGACCCATGGGGACTGAGGAGTTGTGTGGGACACGGGTCTCTAGCTGAGTTTAGAGGAAGCTCTTTTCTCTCCCCTCCTTCTGCTTTTACCTGTTGCTTTCCCTCTTTTTCCCTGTCCCCGCCTCTCCTTCCTCCACCTCTTCCCTTTCATCCTGGCTCCTGAGGAAAGTCGTGGATTTAGCACCCAAGTGAAAACTGTTTTGTAAACCCCGCTGGCTAGCATGGAGAGGGGCAGAAAGACTTAAAGAATTCTGGGTGCTCCCCTTCCAGAGAAACTATTTGCAGGCCATTTGCTTTCTCTGCCTCCCTCCCTTTCTTTCTCTTTTCTTCTCTCCCTCCTACGCAGGGGAGGGGAGCTTGGGAGGTCTGGATGGGGGAAACCAGGATGCTGGGAAACGGGGGACCCTCACACGGGTCTCACAGGGTCGCCCCCCCACATGTTGGGTAGGGAGCAGCTCTGCTCTTCGGCTCAGCATCTCCTGGCCTGGGAGCCCACCCAAGACCAGGGTTAAAGACTTAGAGCCCAACGGCTGGGGCTAAACCCTGGTTCTGCCCCTTGCTGGCCACAAGCTCTGCCAGTCTGCTTAACAGCCTTGTGCCTCCTGGTTCCTCTTTTGTAAAGTGGGGTGGCGATGAGGGCGACCATCTCCCAAGGCAGCTGGAGGATGAAAGGTCAAGTGAATTCATAAACATCTAGTGCTCAGACCACCCCTAACTCACAGTGAGTTGCACTGCAGACTGAGCTATAGGACCTTGGACTTGCTGCTGGCCTTGTCTCCATACCCTGGGGTCTGAAATGAAGCCCCATGTGCCAAGCTGCTGGCAGAGCAAGTGCTGCTGAAACCGTACACACGCTCTTCTGGCAAATTGAGTCCAGAAGCTATTTAAAGTGACCTAAGCCTTTCCCTCCCTTTCCTCCAAGACAATGAGACACTTGCTTAAAGAGCCAGGCCAGGCACAGGGAAAACTTTCCAGATAACTTCTTTTGGCAGGCTGAAATGTTAATAGCTTGGTGGAGGAAATCACTGATTCTAAGCGGAAAAGGAAAAGGAAAAAAAAAATGCTTTCATTTCCTGGAATGAAAAAAAAAATACATCCACCCCCAACACATGCACACACCACCAGCCAGGCGCTGAGGCCAAATCATTTTCTTCTTCTCCTTCTGTGGGCCAGAATTGCCCCACACTCTCTTTGTTCTGGTAGAGATGTCTCCTGCTTGACTTGCCACTAAATTGCAGAGGGGCATCAAGGGAGGCTCACTGATCTGCGTTGCTGAGCCTCCTCTTTGGGCTGATGGAGAGGGCAGAGATTCTTCATTCAGCCCTAGGTCTCCTTTGGAGGTGCCAGCAGGGAAATTCACCCATGGAGAAAGACAGGAGCTACTGCCGTGGAACCTCGCATCGTAGTCCAGCCTGTCTCTCCCCCAGGGAGAGGTCGGAAGTGCCTCAGCTTCCAAAGAACGAGGAAGTACGTGACATGTAGCCCGAAGCTTTGTGTGGCTGGGTCCTCTTGGCCAAGTGGCTGGCTCTCTCTCTCTTTCTCTCCTTCTCCATCTCTGAATGTTAAGAAAGAGCATCGGCGCTTGGAAATAACCAAAGGATGACTGCGTGCCCTTTGATGACTGGATGCTCTTTGATGACTGCGTGCTCTTTGAATGCGACCCCGAGGCTGCGTCTGATGGCCTGCGTGATGGTGTCTAACGCTTTGGGCACAAGCCACATGGGACTGTCTTGTCAGTAGGGTTCTTCTGGAGCACAGCCACGGCCACTGTGTGCATGGCGACTGCTGCCTTCTCTTTGCATCCGGGTCTGAGCAGAGCGGTGGCAACAGCAACAGCAGCCATATGGCTCAGGAAGCTGGAAACGATCGCCTGCTTGGTCTGTCAGACATGCCTGCTGACCCTTCTCTCTGCCGTCTGATTTATTGTTTACTTGGGGTTTGGGCCCAGGGCTCTGAAGTATATGATGCTAATTTTTGGAAGATGGATAACTTGCAAATGATTCTGGTCCCATCGCTTGAAAATGATTTCTGTCCAGTACAAAAGATACTCTTGGAAGAATAGTGGTTTATTGACTTAGAAGCCATCCATCATCATGCCATCTGACTGCGGGGTCCTATGCTGGCATTCCCTGTCCCAGAAGCCTTTACACTAGTTTCCCCACCCTGCTGGTTTCCATACCTCGAATCCCAACACACACTCAGGAGGCAAAGGGAAGCGGAGTCTGCAAGTTCAAGGCCAGCCTGGTCTCTATAGTGAGCCAAACTGCACAGCTAGATTCTGTCTCAAAAAACAAAACAAAACAAAACAAAACAAAACAAACAAAACAAAACAAAACAAAACAAAACAAAACAAAACAAAACAAAACAGATACCCTCGATCATGTTCTTAACTTTGGGAAAAGTTTACCTTGACATAGATATCGAAGACATGGACCTGGATGGAGGGCAGTCAATGCTTTGGGGATGCCCTGGTGTAACTCTGTAGTGAACACAAGGAGAGACAGGAGAGAAGGCAGAGTCCCTCGCTTCTCTACCAGCCCGAACAGTTCCATGTAAAACCTGCCTTCTCTTTGGTGACTTCAAATGTAAGATTCCAAGGAAAAAGGAAAGGAGAAAGGAAAGGAAAGGAGAAAGGAAAGAAAAGGAGAAAGGAAAGAAAAGGAAAGGAAAAAGGAAAGGGGAAGGAAGAGTGAGAGAAAGAGAAAGAAGAGCGAGAAGGAAAAGAAAGAGAAAGGAAGGAAGGATAGAAGGAGGAATAAACAAGAAAGAAGGAAGGGAGAGAAGAAAAAGAAAGGGAAGGAGGGGGAAGAAAAAGAGAGAAAAAAAGGAAGGAAAGAAGAAAGAAGGAAGGAAGACAAGAAAGGGGAAGGCAAGCAGGTATTTTGCTGCAGAGGAGAACAGGTTGTCCCAGAGCAGGAGGCTGGGGAGTTTCGGGGATCCCTGGGAGGCGTGAGGCAGGCAGGCCCTCCAGACTCAGCTGCTGGGGGCTGCGCATTCCTGGAGCGGAGGCTGTGGCAGCCCGGGTCTGTCTGTGGCACACTGGAATGCTGTGTATTTACGCCCTTTCTCAGCTGCAAGCGGCCTCCGGAGACTAGGCTGAATACCAGCAAGTCCCCCGGGCCTTCACAAGGGAAAAAAGTGTGCCTTTCTCTCCTAATTGTGTTTCTTAAACAAACCTAAGTGCAGTCGCACAAAGCAGAGTCTGTGGCATCTGATTATTGACAATTTCTCACAAGAACATTCCGGAAACCCACGGGACTTTGTGCTTGTCCAAGAACCGCAGGGCCCACCAAAGACTGGAAGGGTGGTGTCTGCAACTCTCAGGCAGCTAGAGTGGGGGGTGGGTGGGAGAGGAAACTGTTCCTAGTTCTCTGTGTATTGTTTTTCCCATTCATTTCAGGTCTGATTTATCTATTTTTGGTTGTATTTTATTGCTGGGTGAACCCTTGAGAGTGGCTCTCTTTCAGCCCTCAGGAGGGGGGGGGTCTCAGGGTTGAGTGCAGCCACCTACTTTCTGGGAACCAGCCAGTCTTCCCGTCCACCTCCTCTCTGGAGCTTGCTGACCACAGGCATGGGTAGAATGGATGTGAGTATCTGTTGATTTCAGGGCCTGTGGTCTTCCTGGGTGGACTTAAGGTGCACTGGATTCCCTTAATAGATAACTCCCCTATCCACACACTGAGAGTGCCTCACTCAGCCTCCCGAGTGTTGGAGTTTATAGGCATGCAACACATCATGCTTGGCGATAAGTAACTATTTTTAAAAAGTGGACTGATAATTGATCATTCACAGTCCCAAGAACCTATCACTTGTACCTGGTTCTGGAATGTTCTCTTCAGCCTGTGTTAGTCACACAAGGTTCTTTTATTGCTGTGATATAATACCTGACAGAAGTCACTTAAAGGGGAGTGTGTGCTGTAGCTCATGGTTTTGAATTTCAGTGAGAGCAGTCCATCCTGGTGTGGAAGCCACGGCAGCAGCTCCCGTCTGTGGTAGGGGTCGCTCATGGTGTGGCTCGTTCACATGTTGGTAGATCAAGGATCAGAGAGGTTGAAAGTGGCTACCACCGCCAAAGCCCTTCACTAAGGCCCTACGTCCCAAAGGTTCCACAGCCTCTCAACAGTACCACCAGCCTGGGACCGAGTTTTTAAGCATGTTATCCCATGGGTGATTCTTCACTTTCAAGCTGTAATGACTCTGAAAGTCAGATTCTATTTAATAGGCACTCCTTCCTCTCCACCCACCATCCCCACGCCCTGGGGAATTACTCCTCTGCTTTCTGTCTTTGTGGGTCTATGAATTCTGGAATAATTCCTGAAAATGAAATTGCATGATATGTAACCTTTTGTGTCTGACTCCTTTCTCTCAGCAGACGTGTGTGATGCAGGCGATGGAACCCGGGGACTCGTATGCACAAATTCTCTGCCGTGGAGCCATATCCCCAGAGAGCAGAATGTTCTAGATGTCTACCTCTGTGTTGAACCAGTGCTTTATTCCTTTTTATGACTGAATGATATTGCTATGTATAGGAGGGGCACTGTCTAGTTCACCACTCTTGTCTTGGTGGGTATTTTGGGTTCTTCTGGGCAACAATGCAGGATGGACACTCTCCCTCTTAGTCTTGCCTCTGGCAGCCCTAGACTGAGGGCTCACACAGTGAGCAGCTAGGAGTCTCCCCAGGTATTTCTGGGCATCATCGATGAGGCTATGGCTGCTGTAGCAGATACCCTCTGTGCCTCGGTCAGTAGCACAGACGCAAGAATTAGTTGTAACCACTGTGTCCATCCTGTGAGGCAGCAGCTGCCTGCGGGAGGGACCTGGGCACGGGCTGCCTGATCATTTCCAGAGGACGGCTCTCTTTACTCTGCCCGTTTTTCTTTTCTTTAAGACTGACTTAGTCTTTTTCCAGAAAGGAATTTTCTGGTCTCAGAGGCCATAAGAGGGGTGTCCACTCATCCTAGTTTCCCAGAATGCTCCCGGTTTTAGCACAGTGACCTTTTATCCTTGCACTTTACCTGTCCTAAGCAAATCAGGACTATTAGTCGCCTTGGGAGCAGGCCTGTGCTGGGGCAATCTCACTCTGCAGCATGAAGTGTCTCACTTCATTCTCCTGTTTGGACTGGCTGAGTCTCACCTTTCCTTGTATCTCTAGATCCCCAAATCCTCTTGGTTTGAACTTGGCAGCAAGTAAAACCTTTTCTTCTAGACTGGAGGGAGGTGCCATTGTCTGGATGTAGGAGGCAGATGGAACTCTAGATTGTGTGTGTGTGTGTTGTGCATGTATACATGTGTGAATGAAGGCAGGTACATGTATGTGGAAAGCTAACAGCTAACCTTGGATGTTGTTCCTCAGAAACTGTCCACCTTATTTACTTACTACTTATTAATGTATCTATCTGGACTCTCATCGTCTGACACTCACTGGTTCCAGTGATTGGACTACACAGATCTGAGCCCCAGAGACCCATTACCTTGGCGTTACCTGCTGAGTCACACAGTGCATGGGAGCTCCACTCATTTTCTTTTTGGCTTTAAGGGCTGTCACTCCAGCCGGGCATTACACATTATGGCCATGCCCTGCTTTAAAAATTCTTTTGGAGGGCTGGAGAGGTGGCCAGGGTTAAGCCTCCGCCTTGAGGCAGAGGCGAGCGGATCAGATCCGTATAACCCAGCGAAGGGGGGGGGGGGGCGCCTGCGTTTGTCTGGTGGCGGAGCTGTGAATCCTGGGCAGAGAGGCTTCATGGTGTTCGCAATTCGTCCGTGCTTCTTACACAAACACAACAGACACACCACACACATCAAGACCACCGGGCGCACATACACCGATATACACAGTTGCAAATAAAAAAATTAAAAAAAAAATTTTTTTGAAGTGTTCATGTACAAATACACTGAATTTCTATGATTTCAGTCTCCACCGCCCTCCACTCACCCATCTCGTTCTCCTTTCCAGCCAGCCTCCCTCGGCTCCCACACCTCCTTACATGTGCTATTGGTCCATTGGGCCCCATCCACGATGCCTGCATTGGCAAGTGTTTGGGCACCTGCTGGGTATGAACAGGCTGCCAGTGGGCAAACCATCAAGTAAAGAAGCTCCCCCTCTCCTGGCTGGCACGAGTCCAAAACAGTCTCTCAGGGCGGTGCTTTTGGGGCTCTCTCTAGAGATCCTCCCTCATCCATGGTGAGATGCTGATTGGCCAGCTGCTGCGAAGGCTAGCGGAAGTAACATCGCTGTGGCGTGCTCCTGGGTACGGCACCTCTTCCCACTCTCGGGCTCTTCTGCAAGGCTCTCCAAGCCTTCGGACAGGAAGGGGTGTGGCGATTTAGATGTCCTGTTTAGGTCCCAGCTGTCTGCAGTTGCTTTTTCTTTACACTCTGGCGGGTTGTGGTTCTCTGTCTTGCTCCATCCTTCTTTGCAGAAAGGTAAGTCTTGGTTTGAGTGACAAGCGCTTCTCGACTCTAAGGATGTAGCTTGGTAGTAACATGGGATTTGAGGGCCTAATGTAGGTCCACATGCTTGCAAAGCCAGCACTTCACCGACAGAGCTGTCTCCTTATTCCCTCCGCCCCCCTCACCCTATCCCCCATCCCCCTGCTTGTCTTGAAGACTTTTTAAGCCTCCGCTCCGGCGTGTGTCTCCACCCGGCTCCTGCTGTCGCACTGCCTGTGTGTCTGCCTCTGCCTGTCTCCTGTCTGTTTCTCCTTAGGCTGAGCGCAGCTGCGGCGGCAGCTACACACTTAGTGCTCATCCAGCGGCTTCGCAGCCCCGTGGGAGCACACAGACACGGACGTGCACACGTTCAAACACTGATGACGTCGCTCCCTTGTGCGCGTGTTTCCCTCCGTTTCTCTTGCTTCTCGCAGATTTATTTATGACTTTGCTTTGTATCCCTTTGCTGTCTTGCCAGTGGTTTGCAGGAAGGAACAGAGAAAAACTCCTGCTTTATCTGCTATGCTTCGCAGGAAATCCAACTTCCTTAACACGTGAGATGGGTGTGGGGTCAGGCAGACTTGGGTTCCCATCTTGGCCTGGCCTCTCTCAAAAGCTCTGATGTGACCAGCAGGAAGTTCTGCCTGATCCTGGGCTGTGTCTCAGCTGACTGACCTTGTGCAAGCAGATGGCCCTTAGCAAGCCTGATAAAGCAGGTCCAGGCCCCCCCATCCCTCGTAACATGTGGACTTCTTCCTTTCTTTCCTTCCTTCTTTCCTTCCTTCCTTCACATATGCGTATATGGAGTGTATGTGTATATGTGTGTATTTAAATGTAGATGGGCACATGAATGCACTCGAGTATGTATGTGCTTGTTGAGTACCAAGGGTGATATTGAAAATCATCCTTGATTGCTTTTCTACTTTATTGTTAGAAGCCCGTGTCTCTGTTAAACTCAGAGCACGCCGTTAAGGGTAGTCTAGCCGACCATATTGCTCTGGGGATTTCCAGGCTCTGTCTACCAGGGCTGGAATTGCAGGTCACTGACACACCTACCTGATTATTATACGTGGCATCTGGGGATCTGAACCTGGGTCCCTTTGCTTTTGAGGCAAAGGCTTTAGCCACTGCACCATCTGCCCAGCACTGGACACATTTCTTTAGTCCCTATCTCTTTCCCTTGCTCTCTGCAAGGCCTGAGACTCCCTTCTGCAGTGGAAAGCTTGTTCCACCCCCAACCTGACATGAGTCATATCTCCAGGGCTTCCCCCTCCTGCTGCCAGGAGCTCACCGGCCCGTTCTGATGCCCCGCCGCCCGAGCGTTCACATCTTGTATGGCACTTGCTCCACACACCAGCTGCTGACACTTTCTAGCAGCTTTTCTTAGTTACATTCAGAGGCACCTTTCCCTGGAAGTCTTTCCTTGACGTGTCGGCCTGCACATGAGTCTGCTTACCCCACCCTTCCCGTCCTGGGCAAGGCAGTAGATTTAGTGGTGATATCTGCCAGAGGTTGAGTCTCGGCTCTACCTAGTAGCTGGGCCACTTTGGGCAAGTTACTGTGCTACTCTGGGCTTCAGTTGCCTCATGAGAATAATGGGGGGTAAAAGGAAATACTAGCACCTATCACCCTATCAGGACGCCAGGCGTATGCAGAAAATATGCAGCTGGCATGTGCATGCAGGTACAGTGCTTGATGAAAGCAGGTTATTTTTTTTAAATTTGTGTGTGTATGTGGTGTAATATATACAGGGGATGGGGTAGGTGGGTATATATATATATGGGTGCAGGTGTGTGTGAAGACTCAAGGTTGACATTGGGATACACCCTTGATTCCTCTTCCATCTTATTTATTTTGAGAAAGGCTCCTCCAATCAAACCCAGAGTTTGATGACAGGGCTCCTCCAGTCTGGCTAGCCAGCTGGCTCTGGAATTCCCAGTTTCTGTCTTCAAAGGATGGAATTACCAGTGAAACCACTATGTACCCAGCTAGCATTTTACATGAGATCCAGAGATCCGAACTCTAGTCCTCTTGCTTGTGTGACAAGCACTTTAACCACTGAACTGTCTTCCCGATCCCAAAGCTGACTTTTTTCTGCCTGCTGTATTTGGTTATAAGTAGGGGATCAGATTAATTTTCATCCACTTTTCATATTCTGCAGCCTTGTCTCTGAGGTGTGTTCAGAACTGTGGGGCAGAAACCCAAAGCAGTCTCCTGGGCAGGTCTAGCTGTGCCAGCTCTGGGTGACCTTCCGCAGCTGGGATCACCTTTGAGTCACTATTTCTGGAGGTAGCTGGCATGTGCTCCCTTGCTGAGCAAAGCAGAAGAGAAAGTGCTAAAGGAACCAAAGTTTCTAATGTCCATCTCTGGTCTGCAGGTTTATCGTGGCCTATTAGCTCACAGTGGGGGAACTGAGGGACACCAGGATTCTGATTCTCTGGCCTCCGATCCTTACTTCATGTTAGAGTAAAGTGGGAATCAGTAAATATACATCTGCCAGGGTCCTGCCTTGAACTGGGTAACTGGAATTTTAGGGGTGAAGTTTAATTAGAGATTTTTTTTTCACTTCTAGGAATCAATTCCAGGGTCTCCTTTATGCTAGGCAAGTACTGTACCTTTGCCTGACACCCCCGGCCCTTTTAAACCTTTTTTTTTTTTTTGAAGCAATATACAGAGAGTTTTTGAAGCAGTATGCCTTGAACACGCCAGTTACATACAATTGTGTCAACTTGACCACTGAGTGCTGAGCCTTTAGGTGCATCTGTGAGGAATGATTTAGTGAAAGTTCTCCCTATCCCAGTTTGTGGGGGATTAGCTAATATTGTGGGGGAAAGTCAGCTCACAGTGGGTGGGACCATTCTCGGGCCAGTGGAGAAAGCAAAGAGAGGTAGTTCAGTGCTTTGGCATACAGACTGGGAGAAAGTATTTCCCTCTCTCAGCTATGACCATGAGGAAGGTGTGGCCACCCCCTGTTCCTGATGTTGGTATGAGCTCTCCTGCCATGTTGATAAACTGTGTCTAAGAATCGTAAGTTGGTATAAACCTGAAATTCCCCTGAGTTATTTTGGTTCTCTTCCTATAGCTTGAAGAGTTAAGTGCTGGCCTTGAACCTGTGATCTTCACACTTGGGTCTCAGAGGAGATGAGAGTTCAGGCATGCCTGGCTTGGTGAGGTCTGTAGAATCCCACCCATAATGCCCAGCTGCAGCCCAAGGTCCACACTTGGAGCCTGATGTTCCAGCAGCCCTCTGGTCCTCACAGGAAGCGTCCACAGTTGCCTCTGTGCCAGGAGGAAGGCGTGGATTCCTCTGATAGGGCTCATTTGGCGCACTCTGAAGTCCTCCGCATGGGAAAGCCCTTCCTTCCAAGGACGTGCAAGAAGTAACCCCTCTGTGAGCCTTCGTCCCTAGGCGGTCACGGAGGGTCGCTGGGCCTGGCCCAGAGGAGTCACTACACATTGTAATTACTTCTCACCCGAAAGGATCAGGCCAGACTCTGACATCAGGGTCACTCGGGTCATTTATCAGGCAGGCTTCCCAAGGCAGCTTCATGCATTTCAAAAGGCCAGCCTTCAGCTGCTGGGCCAGGAGAGAAGCCAGCCTTCTAAGCTTGCAGTCTTCCTTAATGTTTTGCATATGCTCCTTCACTAGAAATATCTGGGTGATGTCATCTAAACAGATGACATCAGAATCCCTGGAGCTGGGGGGGGGGGGCTGAGATGTTAATACGGCAGGTGAGGGAGGGGACCAGGCAGCTGGTTCTTTTCACTTGCTTTCTGACAGCACCCCGTTCTTGTTTGAAGGATGCATTACAGGGCTCCCTCTATACCCCCAGGACATCCTAAAATCCTCTGCTCCTTGTAGCCTCTCAGTTTCTGTTTCTCCCTGTTCATCTGCTTTGGTTTCTGTCAGCCTCCAAGGATTCTTCCAATGTCTCTGAATGAGCCTCCATCTGAATGGAAGACCCAGGGGCTGCTGATTTTTCTGTCTCTCCGTGTGTCAAACTGTGTAGGTCTTTGCTTACAGCTCAGTTCCCATGGAGAAAGACAGCCTAGAGGACTTGCCTGATGTATGCATGCATGCGTGTGTGTGTGCATGCGTGCGTGCGTGCGTGTGTGTGTGGTAGTGGCAGAGTGCTGTTGAGCTAGACAGTGGGCACTGTGGATCTGGGGAAAAGACCCCCAGGACCTTCTCTTCAGTGGCCCTTCTTCACTCCTGTTTTCCACACAGCTCCTCCTTCCTCCCCTCAGCAGAGTCTGGTCCTCCCTGAAGCAGCATCTTTAGTGGCTTCTTCTCAGACTCCTTCAGCATTTACAGCTGGAGGACGTAGTAGAGTGACAGAAGAAGTCTAAGCTTGAGTTGGCTTTCAGCCCTTCATCTCTGCCTACCTCCCATTCTAGAACTTTCTAGGCTCAATCTCAGTTTTTTTTTTTTTTTTTTTTTGTCAGCTTCCTTCTCTTCAGGCACTTAGACAGATGAAACCAAGATCCACATGGCTTGCGTCTGTGTCTGTCTGCCCTTCTTCCATCTTCCTGATCTACTTGGACACTTCCTTTTGGTTGCTGCTTCCTCCCCTCTGAGCAGAGATCACTGTCTGTAGGGTTAGCTGGGAGCCGACTTCCTGTACAAGCCTCAGTCTCTTCATCCGTGACATGGAACCAGACATGCTTTCTACTTGAAGGCTTGTGGAAGTTAAGTCAGAGATTGTATGTACAGCATTTAACATGGTGTCTGGTAAAATACCCAGCAAATACTGGGGAAACCAGCTAGGAGAAGTGCTGGCATAACTCAGGGGCTTTTGGTATTGCTTGATCCATGTGGTTGCTAGAAGTACCCAGAGTTGCTCCTAGCGAGAGATTCTTTGGTTCTCCTCTCCTGGCACTTGCCTTTTACCAGTCAATGAAAACAGGTCTCAGCCTGCAGATGCAGACGGAGCCAAGCAACGTGCTTCCAACCTTACTGTGTGCTGCGGTCACCCACGCTTTCATGAAGGTCTGAGTTGAGTCAGCTCCTGCTAGTCTGGGCATCAAACTTTGAGCACCAAAAGGTTAAATGGAAGCAGCGCACCCGGTTAGCCAGTGAGGAGAGGAAGAGGATGGATGACCTGCTGGGGGCTCCTTTGGTTGTCTTTTAATGGGGGCTTTTCTCTTTCAGGATGATGAGGAGAGTGTGGATTCTTCTAAGTGACCACGAGATGTCCTAAAGTCATTACATGAATTCTCCCAGAAAGGTTCAAGTTCGGCTGTCAGATTACACTCCTTAAAGCAGGAAATGGGGAGCAGCAGTGACCTCACCAAGGGTCCCACAGGGCCTCCTGTGGACCCAGGACACACATCTTGCTGGTGGGACATCAGTTGCCTCCTTCTCCTCCGGCCTTGTAACCAGTGTCCCGGGAGGGTCACACTGCAAGCAGTCTGCCTGTGCAGAAACACACAGTCCAGTGTGTCTCTCCTGGACGTCAAAGCGCCACTGTGGGGAGCAAAGCTGTTTCCCAAGCAGAGCTCTTCTGAAGGGAATCACTGGGAGGACACGCACCATGCCTCAGAGCCTCGGAGAGACCAAGAAGCCCACCGTTCTGTCATAGGCGATGCTATCAATGCTCCCAACACCCCTTGCCTTAAATCCATCTCTCCCTCTTCCATGAAGGTGACCAGAAGCTCAGCATGGGGTGTGAAGCCAGCTTGATGGCATACGAGGAAAATGCAGGTAGAAGCGCCCTGGTTGGAATGTTAACGTTCCCCGCCTCTAATCTATCAGCCAAGTCATCTGTACCATGATGAAGATTTTATGTATTTTCTTCTCATATTGAAGAGACCTGTGTTGAGCAAGTAGCCCCCATCATGACAGGGGGAGCCATGGGAACTGCTGTTGGTGGAAGTTGGGCACGGTCCAATGTCAGTACTGATACATGGTTCAACCTTGATCCAAGGCCAATTTTGCTCCACCCACAGAGTCCCAGTGTGCAGCCCAGGCTGGTTTCAAACGTTTCTGTGAACCACCATGTCTGGCTTCCTACTCTTGTTTCTGTGAATCATCTTTGTCTGGGATAGGACACCTTTCCTCAACACTGTGCTGTCTCTGGATATATGGAATTGATGAGAGAGAGAGAGAGAGAGAGAGACCATGCACACCATGGTCCATGGGTAGAGGTCAGAAGACAACTTTCAGAAATCAGTTCTCTCCTTCCACCATGTGAACTTTGGGGAGTGGAGCTCAGGTCGCCAGGTTTGTGAACAAGTGTCTTACCTGCTGAACTGTCTTGCTGAGCCCTCTCTGTTCTTTCGTAGAAAAAAATTGCTAACATCCACATAAGCAGTAGGGAACTCCATGAAGACAAGATACAAAGTCATTTGTAACTTTCCCTATTTCTTGTTCCCTACCTGTATTGCAGCCAGTAAACAGC
This sequence comes from Typhlomys cinereus, assembly GCA_023101885.1. Taxonomy (NCBI): domain Eukaryota; kingdom Metazoa; phylum Chordata; class Mammalia; order Rodentia; family Platacanthomyidae; genus Typhlomys; species Typhlomys cinereus. The sequence continues at coordinate 3,957,665 of JALPQD010000182.1, read as the reverse complement.
AGGTACTTCATAAGTGCAGATGTAATATATGCAAACACACAGCCACGTGCCTCCTTCCTGGGGAAGTCTGAACCTGATCCTTCATGCCCCCCCTCCCGTCGGCCTGTATACTTGTCCTTCTCCCGGTCTTTGGCAGGCAAGCTCCAGCTGCTGCCAGCAGACACAGCTGCCGCCCCCCCCCCTTTTTTAAAAAGAAAAATAAAAAATTCTTCAAGAAGTCTCGAAGGGCTCAAAGAGCTGCCCATCAATCAGCCAGCTCTTAGGACGACGTGCAGGAAGAGGCAGACATGAGGGAAACAGGTGGATTACATTTCCATCAACTCACAGAGGCTCGGAGATGAGGTGAGAGGGTGCTTTGAGGGGTGTCCACCATTTCTAGTATGGTTTAAGGGAAGTTGGAATGTTGATAAACCTCAAACAGTGTGGCCTCAACCTCCCTCTCCCCCAGCTATGCAGCAGACTGGGCGAAGCCACTGCGTTGGGGAGCTTTTCCACTCTAACAACAAATGATTGGCAGGAGCTTACGCCCAGGTGAGGTGTATGATTGTTTTAGCTCTGCCTGCAAGGCAAAATAAAGGCAAAGGCATAAGTGGCTGAGGTGGTATATCCATCCCCCTCCTGATGGATGCTTGGTGTTTAAACAAACAATAAGAAAAAGAGCTAAACAAAAGAGCGTGCTGACCTGTGTGTGTTCATTGTCAAGACAGTGAGAAGGGATGACTGAGCAGAAAGGAAGAAGCAACTGGCCCTGCTCATGTCGTGAAGGCAGGAGAGTTGAATGGTCCATGTAGTCGTAGATCTTTAAGCAGAGCTGGGGGAACTGGGAATAAGAAGGTGTTATGATACCCTTTTCTGGGGCAATGCAGTGCAGCTGGTTATCCATCTCAGATAGTAATTCAACCACAGACCAAAGCAATGAATGTGCCAAGTGAATATGCCAACCTGATGGACCAGTGAGTTTATTGGAATTAATGACAGGTAAATTCAAAGAAGTCACACTGGCAAGTCTCATCCACAGTGTGGATGATGGCTTCCCAATGTCTGCATAGATAGAATCTCAACTTCAATTAACCTTCTTCAGCTTATATATCCTAGTGCCCCTCCCAGACTTCAACATCCCAAGATCACATGCATTTTAGCCCCTCCGAGACCCTCAAGGCCTCAAGGGCACATGTGCTTAGGACAGAAATATACACTAATGGCGGGAAGTGCCCCAGATGAGGGTCCAATGGCTTTCCCCAACCCCGTGTCTCAGATTCTCTCAGACAAAGATGACTGCTGTGTGCTGGAAGGAAAATGCTATAAACAGAAGGATCACATTTAACCTGCAAGGTGGAGAAGATGCCAGAACTTTCTTGCATGGGGATGAGGAGCTAAGTAGGTGGAAGGTGTCATATCCTAACTTGGATCCTTGCAGACTTTCAGGGGGACCGTTCAGAACATCTGTCCTTCTCTCCAAACCTGTCTCCGGGGTGAGGGTTGACTTTGCTAGGGCTACATGAATAGTTCAACTCTGTGTAGACCTGTTAGACTTTCAAAATTCTGATTTTTTGAGAGCATAAAGAAACAGTATTAGTGGCAGAACAGGGTTATTTTCTGCACTTGTTTGGCAAACATAAAACATGGGGAGACCCACCCCATCCTCTGCTATGAAAATTACCTTGCAGCCATGGTGCAACTGTTGGTGCCCTGCAAACCCCACTGAAGAGTTAGTGCCCTTAAAGTTTCCAGATTTCTTTTCCCTTCAAACAGAAGGCCATGCAATTGCTCCTCTCTCTATTTCTTTTGTTGCCAGGGTGGCTGGGAACACAGGTGCAGCCTGGGATTAGTGTCTGCTGGGTGGGATTCTGGAAAATGTTTGCTTGTTTGATTCCTGCGCACATGCAATCCAGGTTACTTTCTTACAGCCAGCATTGACCTGACTATGGAGGAGTCATCTGGAACAGAAGCCATGTTGCACCTCAAGAGAACAACAGATATCAAATATTAAAACCAGTACCAGTGACTATTTACCTCTAAGCCTAATGTTATGTGAAAAAGCTGCCTCTGTCCACCAAACAAGAACGAATTAAGAATCTCTGTTACTTGCAGCCAACTGGCATTTTAGCAAGTACCACATGCCATGCTTAGCTTGACATTGAGACACATGATGGTCATGGTGATGGTGTATATATGCAGTTGCAGACTAGGGTCTAGGAAGTGAACTGACGTTATCTGAAAGCAGTTAGCTGAAATTAGTGCAATAAAGGAACCATTTGTAAAGTGTGGGAAAGTGAAGGTCGGCCTGTATTGCAACTTGATTGGATTGGACTGAGGGAGGAGGAGGCTTGGATGAGGGATGCTTGTTTCCTAAGCCAATGAGACCCAAGGGCTCTCACCTGATGAATGCTTTCATTCATTAATAGATTGAAAATATGAATAGACTGCTGGGAGGTAAAACTACAGTGTGGTTGGAGAAAATGTGTCACTGGGGCATGTCCCTGGGGACTCTGCCCGGCAGTGGCTGCTTCCTGTCACTACTCTTCTGCTTTGCGGTTGTCCTGAGTAGACGGCTCTGTTCTGTCTCACCCTCCCTGAGATGGATGAAAACTCTGAAACCATGAGCAGAATGAGTCCTTCTTGTCCTCAGCTGGTCTCTTAGGTATTGGTTCACAGAGAGGAAAAAATCCTGGAGGGAAACTACAAGAGGTGAGTCAGTGTTGGCTTCTGGCTTCCAGCTGGGTTTAGTGATTCATCACCCATCTCTATGAGTGGGAGACGGAAGGAATATATAAATCCACAAAAAAGTGGACACAGGGAGAAAGCTGTTCACCACAGGTAAGATGGAAGGTAGAAGGGTGCTGTGGATCTGCAGGGAGCCAGTGGGTACAACTTCCCTCATCTCCCTCTGTGTCCACCAATCATCTGCCAACACCAAGAAGCAAAGGAACCTGCAGAAGACACCCCCCAGGACCCTGCATGGGAGAGGAATGGTGGTGGCTCCAAAGGGCAGATGGGAGATGCGAGATCCCCAGCTGAAGAGACTGAACCAGGCTCTACTCACTGAGAGCAGCTCTAGATCCACAGCGTCCTTTTCCACTTGGAGCACTGGTTGCTGGGTCTCTTCCTCATCAAGCAGCAGCTGTCAGATTGTCCCATAGCTGTGCCTCCAGCTGCAGATAGCCTTGGGGCTCAGCGGCCTTTCACAGGCACTGGACCCCTGTGAGTTGGCTTCCCAGCACCTCTGAGAAGGTTAATTGGGCACCAGGTGGCTGTGTGGATTCCTTGGGAATCAGACTAGCTTTTCATGTCCTGAGTTGGTTTGGATATTCCCAGGGACTGAGATCAACCCAGTTAAACACAAATCAGCAGCAAGAGACCAGGGGTGAAGGGTAACTCCTGACATCTGTCCAGCAACTCCCCTTCGTAGTCTTGGTCAGTTCATCCACAGTCCCTCCTGTTACACTTCCTACTCAGGTGGGAAGGGAGACTCCAGAGATACAAAGGCAGATGGCAGAGTGAGGGTCTGCAGCCTGGTTCTGATGACATCTTCTCCGATCCCATATTGCTTCTTTCTCACTTTCTTTCTCACTGAGGTTATAGGGTACCCTGTTCATTGGAGTTTTCCAGAAACATAGACCGGGTAAAACACAGGGAGTTACAAGAGGTCTGTCAGGCAGAGGGCTTGGCTCATGTGATTATGGAGGTGGAAGTGTCCCAGGACAGCCCATCTGTAAGCAGAGACCCCGGGATTCTGGGAGCAGGGTGTAGCAGCTGCTCTTTCTGCTGCTCTGAGACACACTCAGGCTCAAGCTACTCAGAGGGAGAAAAGGGAGATTTACCTGACTTATCGTTCCACGGGGGAGAGACAGTCCATTATGGCAGAAAAGGCACGGCGAGAGGCAGAAGCTGGAGGCAGCTTAAATCACATCCATTAGGGAGGCCGAGAGAACGAACTGCAAACTTCCAGAGCCAACTCCTAGTGGAAGCAGGGCAGAGCTAACCAACCTCAAGGTCCACCCCCCATGATGTTCCCTCCTCCAGCAAGGCTCCACCTCCCAAAGGTTCCATGACCTTCCTAACACCAGCTAACGATGCAAACACATGAACCTATGGCGGGACAGTTCACATTCAAACCATGACGTGGAGCTCAGTCCAACTCTTCAGGCCCCTAAGCTTTGGAGCTCGAAAGCTTGGCTTTTGCTGTCTGAGTGCTGGAGAGGAGACCTATACTCGCTCCAGGAGATGGACAGAGATGCACACTCCTTTCTTCCAACTGTTCCATCCACGTCTTGCTGACTGGATGGTGCTCACTTGGCTCGAGTGAGCTGTTCTTCCTCACTTAGTCCATCTTCACACTACTCCTCTGTAGAAACATCCACAGGAGCATGCCTACTTGGGGGTGCTCTTTCTGGATGCTCCCTGGATCGGTCACAATGATCCCTAAGGTTTACCATCATGGCGGCTATCCCTTTTCCTTCTGAAGGAGGAAATTGGGGTGTGCAGAAGCTAGGGACTCACGGGACACTGTTGGCTCTCTGTGACGTCTCTAACGTTCATGCTATTCTTCTCAACCTAGACTCCTTAGGAGGTCCTAGAATGGCATTCAGAATGCTGCTGTCAGTGGGGGGAGGGCAGGGTTGAAGCTTCTGGAATTTTTCTGGTGGGAACTACATATTCCTTTGCACCTCAACATTTGGGCTGAAGTCATGGTCATGGTAAGGAAGAGTCACTGTGAACTTATCAGGAAGAGCAGACTCCTTCCAAGCACTGGGTCTCTTGGCTTTCTCACCTACAAAAAATGAAGGCCCAGGTCTCTGAGGTTGGTGTATGTCATGGTTTAAATGTGTGTCATCTCCCACGAGCTTATGCATTTGCATCCTTAGCTGTTATTGCTTGGGAAGGTGGTGGTACCTTTGAGAGGTAGAGTCTTGCTGGAAGAAGACACATTACAGGGGGTGGGTCTTGAGGTTTGGTAGCGGGGTCCTGCTTCCTGGATGGATGCTCTCTGTCTTCCTGATGGTTGTAGTGATTTTAACTGGTCTCCTGCTTCTGTCTGCAGCCACGCCTCCTGCTATGCAATTCTTGCCATAGTAGAGCATGCATTAGAGATTTAAGTCAAATAAATCTCCCTTTCTCAGGTTGCATATGAGCAAAAAGAAAAATAACTGTAACAGTGTATTAGTTACTTTTCTCCTGACCAAATGCCTGACAGGAAGCCAGTTGAAGAAGGAAGAGTTTATTTCAGCTCACCGTTGGAGGGGATACAGTCCGTCATGGTGGCAGGAGCTAGTGGTGGCTGGTCACGTGAATCCACAGCTGGGTAACGGCGAGTGCGCAGGAAGTAGGGCCCACCTCGAAAACCTCAAGGCTAATCCCCAGTGGACCCAGGAACTTCCTCAAAGTTCCACTGCCTTTCAAAATAGTGTCATTAGCTGGGCATGAAGTGTTAACACATGAGCTTACGGAGACATTTCGCATTGGAGTCATAACAGTTGGATCTCCCAATGCTGAGGTTGTGTGTGGGGGGGAGGGACAAGGGTTTTAGTGCAGGGAACTGCAAATTTGGAGCAGGCAGTGGGAGAGTGAGCCCAGTAGAGTGTGCCCAGCAGTACAAGGAGTATTATCAAGTACCACGGTGCACCAGACCACTGGAGCTTTATTCCATTGGGGGCACCATGAGCCCCAGAAAACCACACAGAAAGCAGAACTGGGTGTCCATCCACTACCTTCCACCCCTCAGGAGCTATGGGCTCCTCAGGGATTGAGAGCTCATTTCTCTTTTTTTTTTAATTTTTTAACATTTTTTATTATTATTTCCGCTCATACAAACTTAATAGGTAGACCAGTTCCCTCCCCCCCTCCTCCTCCCCCCGAACCCCCTATTCCCCCTCTCTCCCTCCCCATCTCCCAGTGCCTCCCCCCCAATTCCCAGAGAGTCCTTTGTTGTGTACGCCTAACTCTCCTCTTGGTCCTCCTCTCCGATGACGTACAAGGACCCAGTGGCATTTCCCTGAACCCTTTCTCGTGTTCCCCTTAAGCATAGGAACACTACTGTGGCTGTCAATCTCTTGGAGAGCTCATTTCTCATTCCTCTGTGCCTGCTTGGTTTAGCAAGGGCTGCAGGTGTAAGCCAGCATGTACTGTGTTTCCCAGCCGCCTGCCTCAAGAAGCTCCAGGGAGGGGAGAGGAAATTGTGCCCGGCACCTAGCAAGTGGTCAAAACTGTGGTCATTACTGGTACAGTTCTGGCCATTACATGGCTGTGACTCCTGTGACTCTAGTAAGTAAACTGGGCAGCCAGTCAGAGCTTGCTGTTTGTCTTCTGCCGATGATTTTTTGACGTCAAAGTGTTTTGCTGTGGCCAAGCACGTTTATTTCCCCAGGGACCGGACAGTCTGTGCTCCTGGCCCCACAATATGGGAATACTAGCCAGGTGCGTTTCCCAAGCCTGGGCAATCATTTGCCTTGTGGAAGGAAACGGAGGCTCGCCAGGTTCATGGGCTGTGTTGTTTTCTCCAGCTCTGTAGAGAAAAGCAAAAGGCAGCAGCCCTCTCCCTTCCACAGCCAGGACGGCCTGATCTCCTGCCAACTGGCAGCGGGAGCCGAGCACGCAGCCAGCCAGGGTGCAGCTGCCTCCCCCACGGGCCTGCTGCCTGTCTCTGTTCCCTGCTGGCCACAGACAGGCAGAACAAGGCCCCTCAGGACCCCAGCCAGCGGAGCTAATTCCTCCTCCCATACCTCCTAGGCATCTTCTGCTGCTGCCTCTTCCCATCCCACCCTCACTTCCTATTTCCTTATCAGTTCTCTTCTGGGCTCCTTGGGGAAGGGCAGCTGGACTCTCTTGAACCCCTCAGCTGGGCTCTGCCTCCTCCTTTCTCCTGGGTCTGTTCCCTCTCGTGTTGTCTTTGATCTCCAACTGATGCCCACGATGGACAGGCCCACCCACTGATCCCTTTCAGCAGAGCTGAAAAGAAGCGTTTCATGATATTGGCCTGCCGCTCTGGGGATGAGCAGACGCGGGGATGCAGCCCGCTGGAGCCCAGACTGCCCTACAGATGAAAAGAACCCGGTGTGTGTATGTTTGTGGGGGGTGCTGATAGCCAAGGTGTGGGCTCGCTGTCTGCAGGGGGGCCAGCAGGACAGCTGGTCAGATGCAAGGCCAGGCCAGAACTCTCTCAGGAGGGCTGCTGTCCTCAAGTGTCTTGAGTTCCTGTCATTCTAGAAGAAACGCAGACGAGAAATACCAGCAGAGCCCTGGTAAAGTTCTGAATCTGCTGCTATCTGACCATGAGGCACTGCCTCGAACAATCTTCCTGTATCCACATAGTCCAATTTCCAAACTCAATTCCCTGGTAACCACCTTGTTCAGTACGGGTACTCAGCCTCAGCTCTACTGTAGGAAAAGGAACCCTCCAGACTTGATAGTGTGTGGTTGCTGCCATTTTTTTTTCAGTCCCAGGAAACAGTCGTTTGGGTTGGAGTCAGCTGGGCGATTCTTCCGCCTAGATGAGACTTACTTGTGCATTAATGTTCAACTGCCAAAAGCTCCCGGGAGCTATCTAATCTAGCCTGGCCCAGCCTGGACAGCTTGTCTCTGTTCCACATCTGACCTCTCCCAATGGGCTGGCTTGTCCAGGTGTTCTCTAGAGACCAAGATGTGACTAAGGGCTTCTGATCTGCCTGTCTCTGCTTCTCCAATGCTGGGATTACAAGGATGTGTCGCCATGTTCTCCCTTCCCCCTTCTTAAGGTGGATTCTGGAAATTGAATGGACGTCCTCATGCTTGCTTGGAAAGCACTTTACTGACTGAGCCATGTCCCAGCTGCAAACCCTGTACCTCTTGATGAAGAGGCCATACCGGGGTTACATGACAAAGATGCCTGGTACAGGGAGCAAATGCGCTCAGTATTGTTTGCAAACACTCTGCTGCGCCCAGGAAATAACAGCTTCAAAATTGCTCAAAGGAGCCGAAAGTCCTTCATCAAGCAAAGAAAGCTCCCAAGGGCAGAAGATCCGTTTAATCCCCCTGCCCCCAGAGGCATGCATGGCTGACACATCTGCCGGCATTATCCAGTCCATTCTCCAGGCTGTGTAAGGGGGTCTGGGCAGGGCAGACAGTAGAATTCCAATGACTAGATAGCAGAATTAGAAGAGAATCCTTTTTATGGTTGTCTGTTTGCAGACTCTGAGCTCTCCATGTTCTGCCTTGCCCACCCAAGTACTGATAGGACGGGTGGATTTAATGGCTCCGATGGTGGTCTTGGTTTTTTTGGCAGGGGAGGGGAATCACTGTGGAGGTAGAGTCTACATGGCAAACAGATGTCCCTTCAGGGCATAAACAGCTGGGGGAGGGGAGCTCTGGGTACTGTGTAATTCATGCCGGAGCTCAGTGTGTATGTGTACTTGTATGCCTGATACCTGCAGGGAGATGCCCCTAGACACTCAAGCCTTGGGGGCATACATGATCTTACCCTGTGACTCCCGAAGAAGCAGCGCATCAGACCCTGCTGTTTGTGCCTCAGGTGACATGGAAGCCGGAACTGGCAGCGTGCCAGGGTTCCTCAGCAGCACCATGATGAAGCCCCGCGTCCCTGTAAAGAACCACCCAGCACCCGGGTGATCGTCTCAGAAACAGACAACAGTTGTGGAGCCCGAACTGATTGCAGCTCTAGTGCTCCTTTTTCTACTGCTTGTGTCATCGCTAGGTAGTTCATTGAAAGGGAGGAGGGGGATGAGAGGGTTAGGGGTAGAGAGATGGCTCAGGGGTTAAGGCTTTTGCTTCACAAGCAAAAGAACCTGAATTGGGATCCTAGATCCCCCTTAATAAAGACAGGTGAACATGACATTGGTTTGTACCTCTGGCCCTGGAAGGCAGGTCCTGGGAAACCCCAGAGCAAAGCAATAAGGAGGGAGAGCAATCCAGGATGATTCCTGAGGTCAACGTTGGGCCTCCATAGACCACACACTCAAGTGCCTTCTTCTATATACAGACAGACAGGCAGGCAGGCAGACAGACAGATACACCATTACCACCACCACTACTACTACCCACACACAATAAAGCAGTTTTGGGGGTAAGATGGGATATCTTTATGTACACAAACATTGAGGTCCACAAGTCATTCTTGCTAGACTTTTTTTTTTTAAGATTGTATGTATTCATTTTGTGTTTGTGTTTGTGTTTTTTTTTTTAAGATTGTATGTATTCATTTTGTGTTTGTGTTTGTGTTTGTGTGTGTGTGTGTGTGAGTGTGTGTGTATCAGAGTACACTGTGTGTTCTTGTGGAGAGCCAAGGGTGACTTCAGGAATTATCCTGGATTGTGTCTACCTTCTTTTTTTCTCCCGCTCTGGGATTTCCCAGGCTCTGCTCACCAGGGCCAGAAGTGCAGGCCTGTGTACTTTCTGTCTGGTGCTTTGTACATGGGACCTGGGATCTGAACTCAGGACCTTCCATTTGTGAGGCAGAGTCTTAACCCCTGAGTCATCTCTCCAGCCCAAGCGTTGGTTTTGAGATAGGTTAACGCTGTGTTGCCTGGGCTGGCAGATCCTCCTGCCTTGACCTCCTGCACATTGGGGTTCTGGGTGCATATCAACACTCCCAGCAGGTAAACTCTTTGGAAGAGGAACAGTAGCAGCTACTTGACAGGGCTGCATGAACTGTGTGCATTGAACGTGTCCCCAGGGCCTTTCTCTTCCTTTCCAGTCATGCTGTGTGGTTAGGTGGTACTTTCCACTCATGAGGCATCGGGTTAAATACTGCACATAGCACCTTGGGTGGGCTGGAGGTATGCCTACGAGGCCCCACCCTGCATGTGGCCCCATGGGATGGGTGGTGCATCCCTTCCCTCGGCTTTTGAGTGTGGTTTGCTTTGGTTTATGTTGGACCTGTTCCAGTGCAGCCTACAGATGTGGTCCAACAGGAAAGAGGACTGAAGCAAGAAGCTGTCATTGCTGATGGAATCCCATTGGATCCCACGGGTTGTGGGGCAGCGAGGAGAGCCAGGCCGGTCTCTGCTTAGGACTGGCGACTCCATCCCATCTAGGAAGCGGGACTCTTGGGGATTGGTGCTTCCATCTCGGGTGGCAGGGCTGCCCGGCTCATTTGCCTCCCGTCCTCTGGGGCTCTGTAGGACCTGTCCGGCCCTAATGAGAGCCGACAGATGAGAGGAGGAGCAGGTGACAGACACCGACTTTGCCTGGCTGCTCACTTTTCACCTGGCAGGTAAAAGGAGCCTAATTAGCTGCCTTAGTGAGGCAGAGCCGCAGGCCCCGCAGCCTGGCCTGTCACTGTCTTCTGCCTTCACAGTCGCAGGAGCAGAAGCCAAACACAGGATGTGGGGGAGGAGGGCTGGCCACCGGGCATGCAGGAAAAGCCAGATCTGGGCAAAGACTTCCTGTTCCCTGGGGTGTCTCATAGCTTTTGGGTTCTCTGTCTGCAATGTATCCTTACTGCTTCTTGACCTCAGAGTCTTGGGGGAGAAGCGAGTAATAGAGTTTATAGGACCCCACTTTTTTATTACCACCCAGGTGTCTCCAGTCCCTTCTGGGGGCCCTGCAGCTTTTCCACACGGAGCCAGGTAGGGCCCTGCCCCTGGTGACATCTGCCACATGCAAAGAGTTGCTAACGTTATTTAGTGTGTCCTGGTGGCTCCTTTACATCACGCGAGTTCCCTAGGCAACTGCTGTGTGAATGCAGTCAACCTCTTGAGGTTCTGCCCAGCCGGAGCAGTAAAGGCTCTTGTTCACTTCTTGTTTAAAGGCTTTTTCAGATGGCTTCTCATTGCTGGTTCTAAGAGGGCTAGGTTCTTTATTTTAGTCTGCTATCTAATGTTACTGACTCATTGATTTATTTGTGTGTGACACATTTGCCTCTGTGTGTGTGTGTGTGTGTGTGTGTGTGTGTGTGTGTGTGTGCACGTGTGTGTATGCGCCCATGTGTTGGCCAGAGGTTGACTTCAGACAGCCCATCCTACCTCTACACCTCCCCCAAGCATGGAAAGTCAAGGTTCCTTCACTGAGTTTTTCTGGATCGAACTGAGAAAGGCTACAGACAACCACACTTCAGCTCTTGATCCTCTTCTGTCAAGACCCATCCACGGCAGCTCCATAAAAGTAGAGCAAAGCAGCCTTTCCTCTTTGCTATCCAAAAGTTAAACGGAAAAGTTGGCTTGTCTTTATGTCAAAGCAATATTTTCTTACATCAGAGAGGCTGTTTGTGTAAGAATGAGAGAGCACAGAAAATTACTTTTGAAATGAGGAAAAAAATTATCCAGAATGTACCTAGACTCGCATCACCCACAGATCATCACTATGAACGTTTTGGTTCTGTGCATATGCGTGCACAAGCCTTAGCTGGCACAGTGCTGTTCTAAACTCCCTGTAAAGCATATTCTAGTGTGAACCACTGGCATGCTCATCATGGACGTTGGCATTCCAATTAACAGATACATATTTGCTGCATAACAAATCATCCCTAACCGAGGATTTCTCCAGCTGCTTGAGTCTGGGGACCTTTCACGTTTAATTCACTTTCGACTCACCATGTGGCCAAGCTGGTCTTGACCTTGAGGTCCTGCTGTCGCCGCCTAGCAAGGACTGGATTCCAGGCACAGGCTACCATGCCCAGCTTCTTCCTACAGTTCTACAGTTATATCAGCCATGTTTATAATAAGAGCATTGAATATATTAGAAGTCAAAGCTAAGCAAAATTTAGACTCAAGGACACCCAAGGGTACATTTTTATTAACTGTCACCTATTGTCGGGCTTTTGGAAAGCTCTGTCATCTATTCATGACAGATTGAAAATGAACAAGGCAAATGGCATCTGTAGCGACACAGAACGTTTTGATCTGTTGGCTCCCTAATAGAACCTCAGGGACTTGTAGGAGTGCTCAGACCACACTTGGAGAACTTCTAGCTTAAAAAAAGGAAGTATTCACCCTTGCCGTGGGCCCTCGGGGCAGCTAGTGGCTCTCCAGATCTCACCTGAGGCCTAGTGACGTGTCTGTTCTTGGCAGTGGTGGATGGTTCTGCTGGGCTCCATAGATGTTAAAAGCATTGGAGGGTCAGCTTCAGGATGGTGCGTCTAGGGTAGTCTCAGTTGACACAGGTCCTCCATTGCACACATCTGTCCGGTGGGCCTACGTTGTGCAGGGCACTGGCCAAATTCTTAGAGACAGAGAGAGCGAAGGAGATAAAGGGGAGCCCCAGGCCTTTTGTAGACTGGGAGCAGAACAGGTACATCTTCTTGGTCAAGGAGTGTCACTGCGACCAGGGAGGGTAGTGCAGACTGCACTTCCTGTTAGAGATTGCTGGACTCATGCTGCAAGGTGCACTGTGTGTGTGTATGTGTGTGTGTGTGTGTGTGTGTGTATGTATGGGGACCTGCAATCAGTCTCACATGCCCTCTGGATTTCTCTATTGTCTGCACAGTTTTCTAGTGAGTAGACAGATATCTTCGGCTCTGCCCAGTTGTTGTATATGGGAATTGACTTTTTTTTTTTTCCCAGTGCAAGTGAGACTGGCATTTTTGTGTATGTCTTAGACTTTCCTTGGGATAACTCTTACTGGTAAGCTAACTACAGCTGAGGTTCTTCTACTGATTTGCTTTCTGAAGTGGGGTCTCTGCACGGTTCAGATTCACCTGGAAACCATTAGGTAGTCCAGGCTGGCCTGGAACTCATGATCTTCCTGTTCTTTTCCAAAGAACCCCACTTCTGATGTTCTGGGCTCACCTGCCTGTTCCTTCCATAGGTTTTGCGCTCACTCGCAAGGAGGGATAGGCCTACCTGGCAGAAGACTGGCTTCTGCCAGGGGTCTAGGAGTTCAGGTTCTTATGGTAAAGGTCTCTTCTTGGGCTGGGGAGGTAGCTGTGCTGATTGGGTGCTTTCCTGATATGCATGGAGCCCGGGGTTCCATCCCCAGCTCTGTGTAAGCTGGGAATGGTGGTGCCTTCCTGTAGTCACAGGACTTGGGAGATGGAAGCAACTGCACCAGAAGTTCAGCGTTAACCTGGGTTACACAGGGACCTTGAATTCAACCTGGGCTACGTGAGACCCTGTCTTAAAAATAAAAATAGGGGTTGAAGATATAGCTCAGTGAGTAGAGGATTTGCCTAGTGCTTTGCATGAGGCTCTGGGTTTGATGCCAGCATGTGAGGCAGGAGGGTCAGAAGTTCAAGGTCATCCTCAGCTTCATAGTGTTTGAAGCCTGCTTGGGCTACATGAGATCCTGTCTCAAAACAAAACCAAAAACCCCTCTTTTTCAGTTTGATGCAGATACCACCTAGGGTCCGCAGTCATGACCTACCAAGTGGAAGGCTGTTCTTCCCTCTCACCACAGCAATGGCGGCAGCGTGGCTCCGGCCAACTCTAGACTGCTGATTCCAAGCTCAGCTGATCGGCCTGCTTTCCCTTCTAGCCCCTCATTGCCTTAATTAGGAACTCATTAGAGATTCATGTCCTCCCAGGAGAAAAAGAACCCTTTAAAAAAAGACAACCATGAGCAGTGTAAACTCAGCTGAGGGGGGGAGGCCAGCTCTGGGGACACCAGTCTGCCCTGGGGACCGGGTATGAGCTGATGAATCAGGACCTACTGACCTTGGTTCCGACTCAGATCTTAAGTTATCCCCTGCATCCTTTCCTCTTCCCACCATTCTCTTCCTTCCTTATAATTCAACTTCTACTTTTATGTCTTTGTTCAATTTATTTTTAATTTAGCTCCTACATGCTATAGAAAATGTGACTTCTATCTTTCTGAGTCTGGCTTATTTCACTCAATGTGATCATCTCCAATTCCATTCATTTCCCCGCAATTGACTTGATCCTTCCCGGCTTCATAAAGCATGGCTGCAGTACACGTCATGTTTCCTTGTCTGGCAGTGGCCCCGAGGCTGATCCCTTGCCTTGGCTATCGTTAAGTAGTGCCGTAGTCAACAGGTATGCAGATGTCTCAGCAGTACACTACTTTGGGCTCTTTGGCTGGTAAACTCAGGAGCAGTATTTCTGGGCTATAGGGGAGTTCTGCTTTTAGCCTTTTAAGGAAGCTCCATTCTGATTGCCATACTGGTCACACCAGCTTCCATGCACCAGGAGTAAGTAGATCATATTTCCCTTTCTTCAGATCCTCGCCAGGATCGGCAGTCCTTTCATTTCTTGGTGGTAGCCATTTTGACTGGAGGTGGGGGGCTGAGGTAAGAGGGATTCTCAATGCAGGTTTTTTCATTTCCCTGGTGGCTAAGAACACTGACTGGGTCTTCAGACATGCCATCTTGGTTGTTATAAAGGCAAAGCTGTTGTTATTGAAACCAACAAGCAAATAATAATAATAATAATAATAATAATAATAATAATAATAAAAAGCAAGGAGGAGCCAAATCTTTGGTTTTTCTGGAAAGAAGAGTAAGTCAAAGGATGGTGTGCCGGTTATTCTGAAGAAGTGATGCTCTGAAGAAGTGATTCTCAGAAAGAACATAGGGGGGAGGCAAAAGCAACAGCCATGCCTGGCTATGTTCACGAGAGCTACTTTGGTGCCTAGAACCCTGCAGGGACCCCCGTAAAAGACACTTTAGCAGGATTGTCTGCATAGAAAGAAAGGATGAACTTATTCTTAAAGATGTTCCCAGGGCTGACACTCCAAAGCCTGCAGACCCCCAGCGACAAGCATGGCTCTGAGGCACCTATTCTACTGCTATCATGAGCTGCCCAGGCAGCACAGACAAATCTCCCTTCCCCCAATCTTCGGGTTACCATGATCCCAGAGAGCACCAAAAAAACAGTGGTGAAGAATCAATCTGGATGATGACCAAAACAACCATGACTGCTGGATGCTGACTCATGGCAGCGGCCTGGCCGGGGCAGACATCACCCAGTGGTACCTGTGGAACGTTCTGTGAAAATTGCTCTTGCCCCTCATCTCTGATCATGGTGGCCAGACGTTGCCCCACCAGAAAAGACTCAGTATCTGAGTGTCCCCTGGCATGGCATCCTTTGCAAAGAGTGGCATTGCCAAAGCATGCCCCAACTCCGTCATCTGCCACAGCAGTTTCCCCAGAGCCCTCCCGGTGTGTTGAATTGGGATGTTATCCACTGGCATGTGGGTTCGACCAACAGACTCCATCTTCTCCAACTCTCAAGAATGTCCTGGAAGTATATTGCCAACTAGAGGGATCTGTGGCCAGAGAAATTTAGGAAGTGGAGTTAAATGAAATCCTATAAGTTGATCTCTTGCAAGACTCCTCAGAACCTTTACTATGTCCATGTAAGTATCTAGGAAATGTATAGAGCCGGCCCTGTTTCCTGAACTCATGATCACAGCTCCAAGATGTGCTGATGGAAACACGTGTCTGTAGTGTGAGAGCAGCTTCCCAAGCCTTTGAGCCATAGTGTGCTCGTGTTGATTTTAAGCATTTTCATTCCATAGCCTTGTTTGGTCCAAAAGTGACATACGCAGAGTGCTCCCTCCTTGCCAAGACTCCTTGAAGAGCTTTTATGTAAACTGACTCACCAAATCCTACCTTTGGAAGGTGGTGTGGGGCCAGGGCTTAAGGAATCACTTTGTGGCTGTGTCTCCAGCCATTACATGCACAGTGTTTACATGGTAACCCGAAGATTGGGGGAAGGGAGATTTGTCTGTGCTGCCTGGGCAGCTCAGCATGTGAGTGGAGGTCAGCATGTGTGTTGGGGGGGAGGGGTGTAGGAGAAGCCATGAGTGACTTTGAGAATCACTCTGGATTGCTCTACATCTTTATTGCTTTGCTGTAAGGTTTCCCAGACACCACCTTCCAGGGCCGGAAGCAGGTTGCTGCCATTTCCACTCAGCCTTTTGTGTGGGATCAGGGGATCTGAACTCAGGTCCTCGGCTTGCGAGGCAAAGGCTTAGCCTCTGAGCCATCTCTCCAGCCCCAGTCATTACATTTTGAATGTGTCTTTGCCTTGAGCAGAAGCCTAATCTAACCATCTTGCTTCAGCTGGTGATAGGTGTTCTGGGGTCACTGCCTTCCCAGGTTGTGAGGGGGGGGGCAGGGGAGAGGACTTTTACTCTGGAAGGCCTCACATTGTCATAGGACTGTGTGGCAGTTTAAAGCTTTTATGTAGCCCACCTTTTGCTCTGGAGCCCAGACTGACCTTTAATTTCTGACCTTCCTGCCTCAGCCTCCCCAATGCTGGGAGTATAGGCATATGTCACCAGGCTCAGCTTGCTTTCTTTCAAAATATTTTTTAATATTCATATAGTTTGTATTTGAGTATGTGTGAGTGTTTGTGCATGCACGCTCATGTACATGTGTTCATGTGTGTATGCTATAGCATGTGAGTGGAGGTCAGAGGCCAGCTTGTGAGATATGATTCTCTTCTATTGTGCAGACTCTGGGAATCAAACTCAGGTTTTCAGACTCGCCAGCCCATGAGGCCCAGCCGTCTGCTCAGTCTTTCTTCCTTCTCTGTGTTTCTGGGAATTTGGCATGCATGGGGTTTTCCCCACCTGCTCTGCTGGTCCTACACTCTCACTTCACTTCTGTCAGTCAAGCCCTTGCCCATCTGATTGCCCCTTGGCACATGCTTCTCACCCACCTGAAGGATCTGGGTGGTGGTCACCTTTTTCCCGCACAGTGCAGAAGGCAAGGTAAGGCCTGGAATGAAGTGACTCATCTGACTCGCTCAGCAAATGAGTAGCAGCGCTGATAATTTATCCCCACATGGTTGGACTTCAGAGGACACGATTTGAAACCTTCCTGACACACCCTCATGCTTCTTTGCCTGGAGAAACAAAGAAGGTATCATCTTAGGATCTGCAGGATGAGGGATTCGATCATAGGATCTTATGTCTTGCTTGGGCCCGTAATGTTCCCAACGCATGTATCATTTCAGTGTCAAACTGCCCATGTTGACCACTATCAGCAGCAGCAGGAGAGCTTTGATGAGGATCGAGCCTGGAGCCAGAGCAGCAGCATGAGCCATCACGTCCTGGGAAAGGGAAACAGAAGACCTCAATCCGACATAGTCCTCCAGCTTATTTCTGGTGTCTGCTTGTCTCCCAGATTTCATTAATTAATTAATTTTATGCGTGCATGTGTGTGTGTGTGTGTGTGTGTGTGTGTGTGTGTGTGTATCAGAGGGAACTGTGTGTCCCTGTGGAGGACTAAGGGTGACTTCAGGGATCATCCAGGATTGTTTTTACCTCCTTTCTGCTTCACTCTGGGATTTTTCAGGTCACTTCCACCCACTGGAAGTGCAGGTCACTGCTGTTTCCATCTGGTGTTTTTACATGGGACCTAAGATCCAAACTCAGAATCTTCTGCTTGCAAGATAGATTCTTAAGCCCTAAGCCATCTCTCCAGCCAATTGTCTTCCAAATTTTAGAGAGTTAACCTGCATGGTGTGGTCCCTGGGCCTCTGGTTGGGGAGACTTTGCAGTGCAGTTCTGGGATCCATATTCCGGGCACATCAAGGGCTGACTTGCCTTGCTCTTCTCAGCTACACAAAGGGGATACGAGGGGAATCGGAGTGTCCAGACTGAGCTTTCCCTAGGCACATGCACTAGCAGGTAGGAGTGTGGAGCACAGTGGAGGTCCTGAGGGGCTTCAAGTGCAATCGCAACATTCGTCCATTAAAATTCTAGTGGCAGGTGAGCTCTGGGCTCAATCGAAGATGCTGCCTCAGGAAATAAAGTGGAGAGCAATTGAAGAAGACAGTGGAAATCAACCTTGGATCTCCACATGCATGTACCTCACACGTGTGCACTTATACCTGCCCACACATGCGAACATGCATGTGTATACATACATATACAAATAAATACATAAATACTGGAATTTAGAAAGTATTAGTGTCATAGTTACACGTGTCAGCTTGACAGTTGGGGGTTTGAGTTCTGGGCACATTTGTAGAGAATTAATAGTTGAGATCGTCCAGAGAAACCCTGCAGGAGATTATCTAGTTGATGGGGCAGACCCAGCCCATGGTGGGTGGGACTAGGCCCTGAACAGGTGAATAAAATACAAAGAGCTGGTTGAGAGAGTCGGCATTCTTCTGTTCACTTGGCCAGACATGCTGGTCTGGCAAGAAAGGATTGTCCTTCTCTCAGCTGTTATGTGTTAGTGGTGTGGCCAGTTCCCTCAGCCCTAGTGTTGGTGCATGCTCTCCCGTCAAGCTGGACTAAGAATTGTAACCAGTAATTGTAAGAGAAAATAAACCCTTATTCCCTTAAGCCGTTTAGTGGTCATTTATCAGCAACCATGCAGGCTGACTGCAACAATTAGTAAGTGGACTATAAGGTCACAGAAAGGGGCTCTGCTATCCAAAGACAAAGAGTGCTTATTATAAAAATGTCCAGGGATGGGGTAGTTAGGACTCAGCTGGATGTTGGAGGCCTGAGTTGGGGAAGAGAATGTCATCAAAACATGGCCCATGCAGTTAATGTGCACACAGGAGGCATGCTTGGGCTGCCCACTGTGGATGCTGGGAGAAGGGGTTCGGATGCTTCTTGTGTGTCAGTGGACTCATCCTTCTGGGTTCATGGAGGTAACACAACAGCTGAGCAGGCTCTAGCATGGAACGGCCAAGGGTAAGAGCCTTACCTGCGATCAATGGGCAGCTGCGATGGCTGTGGCCAGGACGTCTGTGGGGACGATGCAGAGTCAGTGCCATTCCCCAAGGGCCTGGGTACCCCTTGCATGCTGTCAGGGTGGTGTGACTTGGACATTGGCCGGCTGTGGCTCCAGCGGGCAGAAAGGAACTCCTTGGCTCTGTACCCCACAGTGGGTCCCACAGCTCTGTAGCTGCTGGTTCTTTCCCTTCACTTGAGTCTTGGAATTTGTCAGAAGGCATCAAAGCAGCCGTCTCTACCCAGAGGAGGAACCCGGCACTCTGCCAGCCCCATGTCCTGACTCTGCCCCTAGCCAAGGCTCTCTGTGCTGGGACCAAGGGTCTGCAGGCATGAGGATGGGGGAATCCTGGGCAGGGTTCTGGAAAGAGCCCCAGAAAGCGGTATGGACCTGATGCAACCTAAGTTCCAATAGGCTGCAAAGCTCTGGGGAGAAGAGGGTCTCAGGAGGGTGAGCTTTGATCTCCACAGTGTATGCGATCGAATGGTAACAAAGGTCACTTGTCTTTCTGCATGACTGTGCTGGGTTCTGAGTTTGGAGGCCTATGTCAGGGGCCTCGAGGGGAGAGGCCAGTGTCATTACAGTTTCATTTTCAGTAGACAATTCATTAATAATCTTGATTTGTTTATACTGGGTGCTCAACCCTGTGCTAAAGGCTTTAGAACATGTCTCTTATTTATTTATTTATTTATTTATTCCTATTTAATGTCCCACTGGTCCTTCAGGTCTTCATTAGCTGAGGACATATTCTTGGCTAACACCCCCCCCACCACCCCCCTCTCGTCCCTCTTTCTCTCCCAACCCAATTCTATGCTCTCCTTGCTTCACAAACCTTCCCTTTGAGATACTCCTTTCAGTTGACATTTAACTTTGAAAGAGCAATATAGTAGACACTCAATAAAAAATGCTGATTGAATGAAAGAATGATTGTATGATTATCCTGTTCTTACTAGACCTCTACACAATAGGTTTTGCACAGAGGCTCATGGAGATTAAGCATCTGGCTCAGGGTCACACAGATAACAAGGAAGATTTAAAAATGGGGCTTCAATATTGCGCCCTGGAGCCTTGTAGTGTCTAGCTCTAGCCTGCTTTAGCCAGGTTCCACCTGGGAAGGGCAGCAAGTCCTGCCCCTTCTCTCTGCCCATCTCATTTTACCTTCTGTCCTTTTTGTTGGGTCCTGCCTCTCAGCCCCATGACCCTTCCAGCTGCGAAGGCCGCTCTCAGCAAACGCGTTTGATACCATCCTGCCGTCGCTTGGCTGCCAGCACTACTCTCCATCTGCCGCGGTGGCACGATGCCCACTCACAAGATGGCATGCTATTTTTACCCAGCTTAGGTGCCAAGCCAGCCAGATGTTTTTCAGCAGCAAAGGGAAGCTGAACATTGCTGGGGTGTGGAGGAGGCTTCCAAATGTCAGCTCCTTGGGGAGCAGCAGGAGGGGGGGAGGACTCTGCAAGGAAGTGGACAACTGCCAGGCCAGGAGCCCCACTTTCCTGGCAGTTGCGTGGGGCTCTGGGACCTGGGTATGCTCCGAGCAGGCCCTGGGTTACAGCGCAGGTCAGACTGTGGCAAGGAGGCTCTGCCCTGGGCCGGCAGCATTCTCTGGAATGCCCCTTGCCTTCTCCTCTCTCCGGAAGCTGGGGACCTACAGGGCTTCTGGGAGTGGAGCAGCTGCTGGAAAATTCCAGGGTCACTGTCGGCTGGGAGCTGGCCAGATCATGCTGCGAATCTTTCCTTTGGAATACCTGGAGCCATGGTATTCACCTACTATCCTTCCATGAGGGCTCACCCCTCCCTCCTGCAAACAGCACTGCCTGCCGCATGACCCCAAGAGTTCTCTGTTCTCCTGTCTGCTCCTAACCTGTGTGACCTTGGATGACCTCTGAGCCTCACTCAGACACCTCAAACCTAATTGAACGCCCCAAGTGCGGCACAACCCTGGAGGGGCGTGGCCCACATCCTGGGTGTGGCCAGTGGTTTTGCTCTTGCTGAGTTGCAGTTCTTGGCAGTGAACATTCATCTGGGACACCTGTGCTCTCCTTTCTACTCAGGCTGATCCCGGCAGGCTCAGGCTGATCCCGTCAGGGCAGGGTGGGGGCGTGGAGTGAAACCTCCAGTTCCCGTCCCTTCAGTTGTGGGACCCTCTAGCTCTGTTTAGCTGTAGGGAATCACAGTTGTCATCAGGCTTTGTGGACCTTTTCCTGGGACCCACAATGGGGGAGGTGCAGCCCTGTTGACCCAGACTCTCATTTTTCTCACCCAGGGGAACATTTCAGGATTCCCTCACTCCATGTGGGAGGTTGTCTCCCAGTGTGACTTTCTGAACTAAAGACCAACTCCCTCCCCCCCACCCTAATTCATTCGGGAGGGGTGAGTCCCACCTGAAGAGAGATGAATGTCTGCAACCTTGAGAAGTCCGGTCTTTAAACCTAACTGAATGCTCTCGGTATCCGCTGCAGGTGTGGCCCAACGCTGGAGGGACGTGGCCTACATCCTGGGTGTGGCCAGTGGCTTTGCTCCTGGTGAGTTGCAATTCTTGACAGTGAGCATTCATCTGAGACACCTGTTCTCTCTCCTTTCTACGAGGCCGATTCCGTCAGTGTACTGTGGGGGCATGGAGTATGGATTCAGCAGAAAGCCCCTCAAAGACCGCACAGCCATACCCCTTGAACATACCGATACCCCAGCGCTGTGGCTAGGAGAGTTAAGGTGGCAGATGCGCTTAAGAAGAGCTGGGTGAGAGAAGGACTCTGGACTATCCAGATGTGGCGGGGGGGGGGTCTCAAGCATCCATAAATATGGAGGAGAAAGTGGGAGGACTCAGCCTTCTCCTGCTGACCTTGGCCATGCAAGGACTCAGGAGCTGCCAAGGGCAGCCCAGCCACCTCTCCATGCTGGCAGAAACAACATGGACTGGAGGTTCTAGAAGGATCACAGCCCTGAGGACGGCTTGCTTTCACCAGGTAAGCCCCAGGCCCGGCTAGGGCCTGCAGCTTTCTGTGGCTTTAAGTCTGTACTGCTTTATTACTCCAGCCGTAGCCCGTAGTATGCATCTGTGCAGCGCATCTGGCAAGGTCCCAGACCTGACTGGGGTCCCGAGTGTGAGTCGCTCATGCTCTGAGTGAGGAACTGGAAAGGGAGAGAGGGCTGTGCCGCTTGGCTACAAGCCAGATTTACGCAATGTTTCGTTCTCCTCGTGGCCACTGACCCCTCCTCTCTACACAGACGATGCGAGGTTCCTTCCGGGTCTCTTGTGTTTTCCAAAGTTGGCAGCTGGTTTGGGGACTACAGGCTCCTGGGAGCTACTGTTAGGGTCCTAGGTGTTGTCATGCAAGCAGCCAAGTAGAATTTCCTGCACATGGTTGGTTTTCAGCATAGGCAGGTGTTCCAACAGGACATTAGGCTTCAAAGGGGGTTTCCCCGCCTCTCCAACCTAGACTCAGGACCCTGCAGCCTAGGGCCATCTCCTTCGTTCTCTGCGCCGGCCTACTGCACACAGTCTCAGTTATCATGGTTCCCCTGGGGTCCTGACCTCAGAATGAATGAATAAGCAGATGTATAGCCAGGTCCCAAGAGGAGAATTCTAGAGTTTGTTTTTTTCAGTGACCCATGAAGCCAACTTAGAGTGGATGGACATCCATCCTAGAGCGCTGCTCTGTAGATCTCTCTGTTTTCCTGCCCTTCTCCACATGGCCTGTCCTCGATTGGTCTCCACTGTTGTCTCTGCCCCCAGAATGGTCCTGCTTACTCTGCTGTCATTTTGGTTGATTGACGCTGCAAATGTATGTGTGGCACCTGACACCCTTCCTCCCCTTTGTGATGTGGTCAGTAGGGCTCTTGTGTGGGAAGAAGCTGAACACCTTTAGTTATCTTTGCTTGATTCTCAGAGCTGGTTTGTTCATGAGCATTTGGAAGCTGCTGGAAATAATCATTTTTAGGGCTGGGGAGATGGCTCAGTGGGTGAAAGTGCTTGCCTTTCAAATCTGATGTCCTGACTTCGGATCCTAGGAATCCCTGTAAAAACCAGACGCAGAAGTGAAGTGTCTGAATCCCACCATGCTTCTGGGAAGCAGGAGGTAGAGATAGAGGAATCTGCAGAAGCCACTGGCCAGTGTCTGTGAGCAGTGAGGAGACCCTGTCGCACAGAAAGCGGTAAATCGAGGACTAACCCCTGAAGGTTTCCTCTGACTGGAACACATGCTCGTGGCACAGCATGCCTGCATCCACACACATGAGCACACGCATCACACACATGCACTCATACGCATCACACACACGCACCCCAGTAAATTATATTTCTGGCCTTCCATCTCAGAGGGGAATGACCAGGTGGGACTCAGGGAGCTGATGCAGTCCTGTGTTGTACTTGCTAGGAAGGCAGGCCAGACCACGGGAAGCACTTCTGCCGATGGAGCAGGGAGAGGAGAGGTTTGCCTAGAGCTGCCCAGGGACAATGGTCCTTGGAAAAGTCTTGGAAAACCCGGTTGTTTGGGGTCAGGGACATGGTGAGTCTTAGAGGCGGAAGATGGGCAAGGCCTGGGCACAGTAGGTGGATTCAAGGCGGATTCCTGAAGGAGGAGTGTTCCGTGTGTGTTCAGAGGCCCTGTGGGACTGTTGGAAATTAGCATTCCTAGCATCCCTCCCTCCTGCCTCTAGCAATAAGGTCTGCTCTTTTTTTTTTTTTTTTTTTGGTGTCTTGCTCTTCATACATTTGTGCTTCTTGACTCAGTAGTGCTTCTGACCCAGCTGCAGGGGTAATTTCCATGGCACAAGTCAGTCTCAGGGTGTCCTATCTTTCTGTTCACAGTGAGGCTTAGGGAAAATCATAGACTCAACTAGAGTAAAACTCAGAACTTTCGAAGGTACTTCCAGAAAAGCTTTTTCTCTGTCTAGCTGAGTTTAAACTTGAGACATGGGAGGTGAAGGTCCTGCGGTGTCCCTATTGTCACCAGGAGGGGAGGGCTAGACTAGCAGGTCGGTAGAAATGAAGTCCTGATGATAGGGTATGAGTCTTGATCCAGCCATGCTTGAAGCCAATTGGACTTACCTTTGAACTTGGAGCATGTGAACCCACAAGGTCCCCTTTGGTGCGCTTCCGTGGTCTTTTCTGTCATTTACAACGTGAGAGGCTTGGAGTGAGGGAAGGTGGAGGAGAGGCAGGGGCTGTTTCCAGAACCTCCTTTTCTTAGAGTACTCACAGCATGGTGAAGAATACCTGCCACGTGTCACTTTCACCAAAGAAGGATACTTGCTGGTGCATAGGAGTAGCTTCGCTACTTGTCAGCTTGGTCACCCGTGAGAGGAGCCTCCAGGCCTTCCTCAGGGACGTCCTCAGGTACACTGAGGTGGAAAGACCTGCCTGCTGTAGGTGCCACAATTCCCTGAGCAGTGGATCCAGAACTGTATAAAAATGGAGGAAGAGAGTGGAGTACCGGCAAGCATGCATGCGTGAATTCAACTGGGCACCAGCAAGCACGCATGCATGAATTCAACTGGCACCAGCAAGCACGCATGCATGAATTCAGCTCTGCACCAGCAAGCATGGATGCATGAATTCAACTGGCACCAGCAAGCACGCATGCGTGAATTCAACTGGCACCAGCAAGCACACATGCATGAATTCAGCTCTGCACCAGCAAGCATGCATGCATGAATTCAGCTGGGCACCAGCAAGCAAGCGTGCATGCATGAATTCAGCTGAGCACCAGCAAGCGTGCATGCATGAATTCAGCTGGGCACCAGCAAGCAAGCGTGCATGCATGAATTCAGCTGAGCACCAGCAAGCATGCATGCTTGAATTCATTGCTCTCTGCTCTTGACTGGGGTGAAATGTGACTAGCTGCCACTTCCTCTGCAGTAATGGACCATGACCTTGAACTGAGAGCAGAAACAATCCATTTCCCCTTCAGATTGCTTTTGTCAGGGTATTTTGTGCAGCAAGTTAAGAAATGACCAAGTCCCAAGAAGACAGGTCTGGCTTAGATGCAGGAAAGGGAGATGGATTTTTATTCAAAATCCCAGAGTGCTGTTCTGTCCTTACATGCCTCATTGACCAGCTAAAGCCAGAATGGGATCCTATTGCAGTTTCTCTGCATGTTGCTGATAAATTCATCACCAGACAGCCTAGGGGAGCGATGGGTTTTATTCTGGCTTATGATTGATTAGTTCCAGCTTGGCAGGAAAGCCAATACCAACCCTAGGAGCCGAGGGAGCTGGTCACACCATATATACAGGTTTGCAGAGAGAGGGACAGTCTTCACTATCTAGACATCAAGTCTGTCAGTATGCTGAAGAATGCCAACTTTTTAAACCATCTTCCTCTTTCTTCTTTACCTGTTCAGGGAATGAATGGTCCCACTTACTATGAGCTAAGTCTTCTCACATCATTCAGACAGTATCCTGCAGGTTTAGTCAGGGCTTGACTTAACTGTAAACTCTTCACAAATGAGCTCAGCCTTCAGTGACCAAATGGACAGCTATCTATCTAACTAGCACAGACTCCTTTCCCCCAGAAGAAGTGAGCTTGGGCTCTGGACGGCAGCTCTAGAATGCTGCCGTTCAATGATTAGTGCTGAGCATTGTAGTAACAATATTCTTTTGGCCTTTTTTCTTGATTCATGAACACATGCAGGCAAATACTGCTGTCTCTCGAGGGTCTGGATTCAAACAGATGGGCAGGCAGCCAATAACCCTGCAGACGTAGGTAGAGTAGTAACACTGGCAGAGCAGATATGGAGCGTGGGCAGGGAGAGCTAACCTGGGCTATCAACAGACAGACACACAGGAACACACCTGTGTAGTGGACACAAGTGACCTGGAAAACAGATCAGTGTGTGTGGGGAGTTGGGGGGAGGGAATGTTTCAGACAGTAGAATCTCCAGTGCGAGGCATCTAAGCGGGAGGGATCTTTCTGGTGGGGTCATAGTAGAGGGTTCAGGGTAATTGGTCCAGGATGGTCAAGGGAGTGAAAAGTGTGATACAGGGAGGAACTGCGGGGTCAGGAGATGGAGAGTCTCTGGGACTTTGGCTTTCAAAAAGAGCAGGATGTGCTTTCGATGTTGGTGCATAGGTGTGATATGCAAATTGTCTTTTTTTTTTTTTCTTTTTCCTTTTCTGGATCAAGGGAGGGAAAGGGTTAGGTCAAGAACTGGCAGGAATATGTAGGATGAAGTCCTTCTGAGCTGGGACAGCTAGGACCGCAGTGTGCTTACAAAAAATACAACCGTCCTTAAAGTGGGACTCTGCCATGTTTTTAAAAGTGCACATTTGCAGCCAATCTTGACAAATGGAAAGACTTGGCAAAGTTGGGCCCACCATCTGCCTGGCTCCCATTGGTTGGTGCTTGGCAGCAGCTCCTGAGACAGGCAGGTGTGCTCCTGTTTCCCCATGTAGGACACCTGCCTGGCTCCCAAGTGGTTGGGTGTGGGGTCTTGAGGACAACATGGTGGTCCCAAACCCAGAGGGTTCATGCGATTGCTGCAGGGGTCATCCAAACAGTAGTTGGATGTGTCTGCTGGGTTTTTGATGGGAGCAAAATGCAGTTATATCTAGGACCCTGGTACCTCCATCGCAGCAGCTGGTCTGCAACCACATTTGGAGGATTTCTTCTTCGGCCTTTTCTGCGTGTTTGTGTGTCTCCCAAGAATGCTAGCCAATCGAGTACCAATGAGAGCTAAGCAAGCTTGCCAGCGCTGAACTAATTCAGTCTCCGCCCTCTTTATTTTCATGTTTTGACACAGGGTCTCTCTAAGCCGCCAAGCTGGCCTTGAGCTCATTAAGTTGTCCAGGGAGGGTTGGACTCAATAATCCTCCTGCCTTCGTCATGTCAAAGTGCCCTAGCAGCCGGGTTGTCCGGCCTGGTAAAGAGATGTATTTCTGTAGGCCAGGGCCTGGGCGGTCTCAACAGCCAGGAGGGATCCCAGGATAGAGGGGAACAGGGAGTTCTTAACGTGCAGGCACACTGGCTTGACTTCCTGTGTTTGGAAGACACTGGATTTCCTCTGTCAAGGTCATCAGCAGTTGATGTGTGTATGGGGGGGGGCTGTGGACAAGCAGGGAGACCTTCTCTGGCACACCCTCCAAGGGACAGCTAATTCCCCGCAGCCGACTGAACTGCTTGCACAGGCTTTCTTATTTATTTCAATTAAGCTCCGGGCTCATTAAGCAGCCCCAGCGCCCAGGGCTCCACAGGAGGAGCAGAAATCACATTTCCATCTGTTTCTCCAGCTTGCAGAGCCCTGGGGAGCAGGTCAGCAGTGCTCAGAGTGGCCCCCAGTGACCCCAACATAGAGGCTGCAGGACAAGGGCTGCCTCTTGGTGGGTCCCCGGTAGAGCCTGGGAATGCAGGCCTGCACTTAGCTGCTGTGTGCAAGCAGAAGCCGCCTCTCTCTCTCTCTCTCTCTCTCTCTCCCTTTCTCTCTCTCTCTCTCTCCTCTCTCTCTCTCTCTCTCTCTCTCTCTCTCTCTCTCCCTCTCTCCCCTCTCTCTCTTTACAAAGAAAATATTTCTGTATACATCTGGTTTGCATTTTCTTGTAGAATTCTGCCAGAAACAATTGTGGGAACAGTACAGCCGGCATGGCAAGCACTATCCATTGCTCTGGAATTCTCCATCTGTCCTTCTGGGCCCCACGTTAGGATGCAAGACATTCCTTCAGGTGAAGTCATCAGGCTGCAAAAATACCACAGGGTCCCTCTTGGGTCTGTGGGGAGTGACGGGGGTTATGATTTTTCTTACCTGCCACAGTGGGCTTCAGGCCTGTGGTCTATCTAGAATACTCCCTTCAGCTGTGTCTGTCATCTGACCTCTTGGGTCATCCAGGAAGAACACATCATGCTTCCTTGTGCCACACACGGCACATGGTACCTAACCCCGGGCTGGGGGTGGGGTGGACTGGGCAGCTGCCATGTCATGAAGCTTGCCTTCTGGGGAGGACAGTTGGTGCACAGTCTTTCACCAGTTAAGTCACAATGGCCAGGGATGCTCCCAGGAAGCCTCGCTGCTCTGGGTCTTTGGGCAATTCCACTGTCATCTGACTCGAGTACACATTAATGTGTGTCATTGGGACAATACGGAGCTGGTCTAAACCTTCCCCAAAGAACAGGTTTCCCAGACCCTCCAGTGGAAGAAGCTGTCACCATGAACTGCAGTAAGAGTTCCCAAAGTGCTGATGGGTACAGAACTGTGATCCCCCGTTGGTGCCCTGCCGTTGGTCTACACTTTGACACCCATCACAGAATGATAGACACTTTCCCTAGACTGCCAAAGAACTTGGCTGGAGAGGGGTAGGGACAAGCCAGGGGTTGATTAGAAAGGGAAAGCTCGGTGACGGAAAGGTGGAGTGGGGTATGATGGGATGTGAGGGGATGGGGATGATCCGGCTCACCTGGCTGGACATGGAAGCATCCTTTGTGAGGCTGAGTTCCAGGACAGGGGCTGGTGCTGGTGGTGAAGCGGGACAGGTGCTGAGCGCTAGTGCAGTAATTTCAGGAGGTGCCGGTCTGCTGGGAGCAGATGGCAGTCCATAGCATAAATCCATCTTCCTGTTCTGGAGGTCAGAGGTCTGAGATCACAGGTCATCAGGGCTGGTTTCCTTGGAGACGGTCTCGTGCCTCTCTTGCAGCTCTGGGTGGCTTGCTGGCCAGCTTTGACAATCCTTGACTCTGTGGTTATTACCTTCATCTCTGTCTCCATCCTCCTGTGGTCTCCATCCTTCCTGTGGTATGTGTGTGTGTGTGTGTGTGTGTGTGTGTCGGGGGGGGGGGAGGCTGTCTCTGCCCAGATGTCCTGTTTTTATAGGACACTGACCATCTGGGCTTGGTGCTCATCCTGTTTCTGTTTGTTTTTTTCTCTCTCTCTCATGTGTGAGTGTGTGTGTATGTGTGTGTGGTGTGTGTGTGTGTGTGTGTGTGTGTGTGTGTGTGTGTGTGTATCAGAGGACATTGTGTGTGCCTGTGGAAGCCCAAGGGTGATTTCAGGAATCGCCCTGGATTGTGCTACCTCCTGTTTGCTTTGCTTTGGCATTTTCCAGGCTCTGCTTTCCAGAGCTGGACGTACAGGCCGTGGCCATTTCTGTCTGGCGTTTTTACATGGAATCTGGGATCTGAACTCAGGATCTTTTGCTTGTAAGGTAAAGGCTTAACCCCTGGGCCATCTCCCCAGCCCTGTACCCACCCCTTTGGTCTCAATTGCATTTGATCATCTGCAAAGACTCTCCATTCAAGCAGGGTCAGGTACTGAAGTTGTTAAGACCTCAGTTCCCTTCAGGGGACATGTTTTGACCCATGACCAGGTTAGAGAGCAGTGGCCTATTCCAAGGTGGCACCAGGGGCCAAGGAACACAGGGGACAGAGCCAAGAGATACTGCCAAGTTGGCCTCAGTAGTAGTATATGGGAGATTGGTTGGATGTGTGGGGAGAGTGGGAGGAACAGTTTTAGATCCCCTCATCTCAAACTTTCATGTGTGATCATATGGGGGGGGCTGCTGCGGTCTGGAGATTGGTGTCCCCCTAAAATATTGGGACATTGCTCATAATGAGTTGTCACCAAGAAGGACCTTAGGGACCTGACTGACGTCCTCAGGTGTCAGGCGTCCTTACAAGAGCTTCTAGCAAGCCCATATCTCTTCCATCACATGGGGACATAAAAGTAAAGAACCAGCCTGGTCCTCACCAGACACCATATCCACTGGCGCCCCAATCTGGACTTTATCGCCTTCCAGGCCTAGGAACAGGGAATGTCTGTGTTTATAAATTATTCAGTTGAAGGCATTTAGTTATAGCAGCTGGCGCGCACTGTGAGGCAGGACTATTGCTAAAGGGTCTAATGCAGTTTGCAGCCAAGTCAGGATGTCTGCACGTGGGTCCTCCACTCACGTGAGGCTGCCACTGGGGCAGAGCACAGACCTCTGACGTCCAGTGTGGGGCACGAGCCACACATGACTCTTAAGTGCTTGCAGCAGGTCTAGCCAAAGGGAGATGGGCTGTGGGTGTAAGCATGCAGCTGATTTCACACAGTAGGAAAACGTGATTTTTGAAAGAACAAACTAAGTAATTTTCACTACTGTTACATTAACAGTATTTTGGATCATGTTAGGGCAAATAAAAGACATGATTAAAAGTCACTTTACCTCTTCCTTTTGCTTTTTTGGAGTGTGGCCACTGCAAAAATGTAAAATTTGCACATGTGGCTTGCATTTGAGTTCAAATACATGTCTCTTGGACAGTGCTGTTTAGTGTGGGTTTCAAAAGCCTTGTTTCCAACGTCATCTCTTCTAGAAGCTTCTTGATCATTCCAGCTGAACATGGTTCTCAAAGGAATTCCCTTTTCAGAAATTCTCTTCACGCCCCCTGTCACTGCCTGACTGTGTAGTATTTGGGTCCAAGTTTGTTCGCAGCTTAGGTTTGGGAGTTAGAACACGATTCCCAGTGGGGTCAAGGTATCAGAAGTCAGTGATACCATCTCCCTTGTCTGTTCCTTGACTGAACTTGTGGGAGCAGAGTGCATCTCACAGAACGGTTCTTTTTTTTTTTTTTTTGAAGTGAAGAAAATCTTTTTATTTCATCTCGGTGATAATTGCCTGAGTATATAAAAACACAAAAATCCAAAGGACTTCAAGGCTAAAATTTACACATTTCCATATAGAGTTCTTACATAACACTTTCACTCATTTTTTGACAATTTCATACATGCAATATATTTTGATCATATCTACTCCCCTCCCAAAGGATCTCGCTAACATATTCTCCTATTTTCTCATACTTTTTCTTTTTCTGTAACCCACTGAGTCCAGTTAGTACTGCCCATATGCCTGTGGGTATGAGGCCATCCACTGGAACATGGGCAACCTACCAGCAGCCAGCTCCCCAAGTCTATCAACTGCTAATAGCTCATCAGTTAAGGATGGGAACTCAGGATACCATTCCCCATCCATGCTGAAATGTGACTGGTTGATTCTCATACATGTCTTGAGCATGAACTAAAGCTGCTGCTAATTCAAGAGACCAACAGCCACATCACATCCAGAAAAGGGCTATTCACAGCATTCCTCCCCATCCTTCAGCTCTGATATTCTTTCTGCCCCCTCTTCCTCAGTGTTCCCTGAGCCTTGAATGGAAGAGTGAGGTTTGGGGGAAATGGTATAGATGTACCCTTTAAAGATGAGCATTCAACAGTCACTTAACTCTCAACACTTCAACCAGCTCTCTGCATTAACCCTTGCCTACTGGTAGGAGACGCTTCTCTAGCCAAGACTGAGAGCAGAACTAATCTATGGTTATAAATATAAATATTTAGAAGGTAGTCTGACAAGTGTTCATCTATCAAAATAACAGGAGTAGGTTTCCACAGAAGGGTTCTATCCCTGCTCTATCCAGGGCCTCTCTTCTTGCCAGACAGCGGATGGGTGCAGGGGCCCAGGCTAGCCCACTCCTTACCGGGTCAACAGCCTGGTACTCACCGTTAGGGTCTTGCTGGCTGCTCCCCTCACTCCTTGTGTGTGAGGTGAATGTGAACGTGCAGGCTTGGTTTGGGGGGAGATCAGAGCTGACTCTGAGGTGAGGTGTGGGGTTCTGGCTGTGAGAGGCCGGGTAGGAGGCAGGACCAGACAGAAGTGTCTTCATGCTGCCTTGCCAAAGGCTGTGTCCCGCCTCCGGAAGCATGGAGTAGGTGCGGCTCTGCAGTGCTGGGCACATGACCTGGTTTCACACCCTGCCGTGCTGAGCGACCTGAGTGAGGCATAACTTCCAGCTGGGGCCTCTGCTCCTGAGGCTGACCCAAAGGAAGGAGCTGCGACCAGTGTGGGCCTTGCTTCTGGCTCGTCCTTGAGCCAGGCACAGTGCGAAGCAAGATGACTCAGTTCCTGCAGAGGGGGACCTAGGCTCTTGGGGCAAGACCCCCACTGGTAAGTCTAGGAACAGAGTCACTCTCTCTTATCCCCCCCCCCCCAGGCCTGCCCTGCTGGCGCACTGCTCCAGAAGCCTCAGGTAGGGTTTCTGCTACCCCCCCCCCACCGAAGGTCCGCAGTAGGGTCTAGCACAGAATTTCTCCCTGTGAACCACACACATTTATCATCCTCTGGGCGGGACTGAGCTCCTGGCTGCTCCAACCCAGTTTCTTGAGAAGACGTCCTCGCTAGAGCCTCGGTGGCCAAAGGTTAGCAGCACGGCCCCGAGCCAGGAGCAGGCCTCTTTGCCTAGCACTGCCGTGTCATAGACTCCAGTTTTGTCAGCGGTTCACAGCTGAGAGGCCTGAACCTCAGGACGGATGTCAAGTCTGCTCTGGATCTGCCTCTCCCAGTTCACGGGATGAGTTTGGTTTGTTAACCATGAAGAATTCAGGAGTGCCGAGCCTGATGGTTGTTGGTCACCCTAGCAGGGGGTGGGCAGGAGGATGGTCCTTGGCGCAAACTAATTCTCCGTGGAGCACAGCAGGTGTTATGGGGAGGACCGTGGGAATCCTGAGCTTGGTACACTTGCCGTCGCTTCTGGACTGCAGAACCTTCCAACTCTGAGGAGGTGGGGGTCTTTGGTAAAGGACTGGGTCCTCATGGTCTGTGGTCCTCTCTGTCTGTGGTCCTCCTCCAAGCCTTCCTCCTCCCTGTTCTCCCAGAACTTCACTTCCTAAATTCTCACCACGAGAGGTAGGGACTGGAGAGTCACCCCGTCGCGTCTGTCTGTCTCCTGAGGTTGCCAATCACGGGAGCCCACCTCACTGAAAGGAAGGAGCAGGGGGAAAGTGGGGTGAGATCTGCTAAAGCAAACTATCATTTTATTAGGAGCCATTAGCTAATTAACTAATCTTTGAAGTTCAGCCAGGACCTCAGATAGCCTCTAGCCAGATCCTAGAGAAATAACTTTTTCTTCCTTTGTCTTCTGTATATCTTCAAAGTGTGTGCTTTACAAAGTGAGGCTTCTTTTAAATATTGTATTTATTAGAGAAAAATGTGTGAATGGGGGGCATGGTGAGCGTGTGCAGGTCAGAGAACAGCTCTGGAGAGTCGTTTCTCCCCTTCTACCATGTGGACGCCAGAGATGGATCTCGGATCTCCAAGTTTGCCCACAGGAATCCTACCTGCCAATCTGAAGCCAGGGCTTGTGACTAGAACAGGGCTGTTGTTCAGGGAATAAAGCAATGTGACTCCCCTCTACACATCCCCCCAGGGACAGAATAGACTGAGAGGACAGTGTCAGGAGTCAGGGCCGTATGCTGAGTGTGACAGCTGCTGCTTCTAGGGTCTGGCTGGGCACAGGCTCTCCTGTGGACACATGGGTGGAAATCCACAGAGGTGGGTAAGGAGGGAAGAAGAGAGGCTTTGCTGTGTGGCAGACGTGGCCCACTCCTCCTCACGTGATCCTTAGACCGTGAAGATTCGGCACAGGTGACAGGCACAGCCATGCTGGACGCAATGGAGTTCCCAGGATGGCGGCTCTCTGCTGTCACAGGAGCAGCTTGGATGGGGTGTTGGTTTCCTAGAGACGGGGTCTCAGTCCAGTGTGGCCTTGAATCAATATGTAGTTGGGGGTGACCTGAACTTCTGATCCTCCTGTTCCTATCGGTAATCCCAACTGCTAGGATTCTAGGCGTGTATTTAGCCCGTTGCTGCTGCTGCTGCTTCTCCTCCTCCTCTTCCTTCTCCTCCTCCTTCTCTTCTTCCTCTTCCTCCTCTTCCTTCTCCTCTTCCTTCTTCTTCTCTTCCTCCTGTTTCTTTTTCGTCTCCTCCTCCTCCGTTATCATCATCATCTTCTTTGTCTTCTTCATCTTTGTTCTCTCACTTTGTCTCTTCTCTGCACATACGTGTTTGTGCAGGTATGCAGCAGGTGGATGCACGCACATTTTTGGAGACTAGAGGTTGACCTGAGGCATCTTCCTTCCAAATTTCTTTCCTAAGGTGGGAAATAGGCTTTTCCACCTTATTTTTTGACTCAGGGTCTCTCCCTGAACCTGGAGTCCACTGACTCAGGCCACCTGGCTGGCCAGCGAGCTGCAGGGATTCTTACCTCTGCCTCTCCAGAGCTGGGATTATAGGTGCATGTCACCATACCTGGCTTTTTACTTGGGGGCTTGGGATCTGAACTCAGGTCCTCATGCTTGACTGCCAAGCTCTTTATCCAGCAAGCCATCTCTTCAGTCCCCACACCTGTTTCTGGCAGGAACTTCTGACGTGCACAGCCTGATGCTAAAGCCACATGCTTGCCTTACCTTGCTTTAGCCTGTCTTACCAAGGTCGCTGTGAGAGGATCCTCAGATCTTTTGACCTTACTCCCTCCCATCCAAGTGCACTCTGCCTCCAATGTTGCTGCATCTCAGGGCAAAAGCTGAAAGACACCAGCATGTAGAACGACTTGATGCCCCTGTAGTAGATGGGGTGCGAACTGGGGAGATCTGACCGCATCCCCTTAAGCATCCTCCTGCCAGCCCTCCCCTTTGCCACCCTGTGATTGCATGCCCTGCCTGAGCCACTGTTGGAAGCGGCCTGTAGGCTTTCCCTGTGAAGGGTCAGGTTGTAAAAAGTGGATGCTAGAGGGTCGAGCGGCCTGCTGCTCGGCCTCCTGTGCAGAAAGCATCTGCAGGTGCTGGGGAACGGAGCGGGCTCCTCACTCTGTCCAGAAGCCTGCGTTTACAAAGCAGGTGGTCAGCAGGCAGGGCTGCCAGACCACATTTTATATTTGTTCAGTCTGGCAGCTTAGGTGAAAGTGATTTGACCATGGGCCTTGCTTGGCGAGCTTCTAAGAGCGAGTGCCAGGTTTTTTTCTCTCCCTTCCGTCATTTCTTTATAAGCATTCCCTTGTTTCCCAGAAGCAGCAATAGAGGAGAAATTCTTCCTGCTCAGTACTGAGGCTCAAGGGATGAAGCCGCTTGTCTGTGGTATAAAGATGCTAAGGGCGGAGCTGGGGTTCGAATCCAAATCTCTGATTCTAGTCTCCAGCACTGGGTTGGACCCCAAAGACCAGAGGCTCTGGGACAAGGAGCCAAGTAGGACTCTCAGCAACCTCAGGAAATTGAGGCACGAAGGAAGAGCCCTGCTTGCTTGTCCCTGGGTTCCTTCACCCCTGCAACCAGCTGCTCTGGATGGACCACTCCACCAGCCTGTTGTTTTCTGATGCCATGGGATGAATGCTCAGAAGTCAGAGTTGTCAGCATGGCAGAGGGGCTTAGTGGGGTCCCATCCTTTCTGGTGACAGTCCTAAGTGCTTGATCTAATTGTGATGGCTTTTCTAGAGTGTGTGTGGCAATAACTATTTATTTCCTGTCTAAATTGACTTCCTTGACTTCAGCAGAGGCTGTTACAGCAGGAGGAGCACTGCGGGGCCACGGGCAGTGCACTGGGGATGGCCCAGTGACCCTCCCCTGGCTGGCCTGGGGGTGGGGGCAATTATTTTGCCCCCAGAGGTCATTTGGCAAACTCTGCTGACATTTGCTGGAGATGGAGGTGTTCCAGGGCTGCTGCTTCACATTCCGTGCAAGGCGCAGGGACAGCCTCCCATAGCAGAGGCTAACGTCTGAGCCTGTCTGCGTTCTTATCACAGGATACCCGAGCCCAGGCAGTTTACAGATCAGTGTGGTGCGCATGGCTCTGGAGGCTTCTAGGTCTTCCGCCAAGGTTGTGACTGGCGTCTGTCTGGTGCGGGCTGGA
The DNA here is from genome assembly GCA_023101885.1 of Typhlomys cinereus. Taxonomy (NCBI): domain Eukaryota; kingdom Metazoa; phylum Chordata; class Mammalia; order Rodentia; family Platacanthomyidae; genus Typhlomys; species Typhlomys cinereus. The sequence goes on along the minus strand of JALPQD010000182.1, from coordinate 3,922,447 downwards.
TCTTTGCTTCTAAAACGATACCTGGAACACTGCTTGCTCTGGGGGCCTTTGTCGCAGGTCTTCACAGGAGGGGGACATGTGAGCTTGCGCCCCTCGAATCCTTTGTATTTGTATGTATGGGACGTACATGTGTGGTATGAGTGTGTGAGTGTGTGTGTGTGTGTGTGTGTGTGTGTGTGTGTGAGTGAGCAGGCCAGAGGACACCTTGAGCGCCCATTTTCAGGCACTGTCCACCCCTTTCCCAGTCAGGATCTCTCAACAGCCTGGAACTCAAAGGTAGGCCAGCACTAGGATTATAAGAATGTGCTCCTATGGGGGATGGGGAAGGAGGGGTGAGGGGAGGGGGAGCAGGGGGGTCGGGGGGGGGAGGAGGAGGGAGGGAGGGAACTGGTATACCTACTAAGTTTGTATGAGCGGAAATAATAATAAAAAATGTTAAAAAAAAAAGAATGTGCTCCTGTGCTTGAATTCTTTGTGCTGGTTCAGACTTGGGTCCTCATGCTTGTATAGTAAGCACTTCACTGACTAACCCATCTCCCCAGCCCCCCAAGCCTTTTCATGATCTCATTGCCTTCCTAACTTTTCCATTACTTTCTAAAGACCCCTCCTCTGAACCCTTCCACCTACTGAGTTTACTCTATGTGTGTGTGTGTGTGTGTATTTGAGAGAGAGAGAACACACAAGCATATAGGTGGAAGTCAAAGGACAACTTTCAGAAGTCAGTTATGTCCTTCCACCATATGGGCTTCTGGGATTCAAACTCAGGTCACCAGGTTTACAAGTAGGTGCCTTACCCACTGAGCTATCTTGCTGGCCCCATTCAATTGAATTTTAACACAAGACATTGGGCACATATAGACCATACAATTCCTGGTCTTTGGTTCTAAAACTCTGCTAACTTATCTTCCCTAATTTTTGGAGTTTGGGGACTGATTTTTTTTTAAAGAACATTCTTTGATAGGCGGACCTCTTCCCCCCCCCCCACTATCCATTCTCCTCTCACCATAAAACCTCACCCCTTTGACTTACCACTGTCTGGATCGGGGTCTAAACTGAAATATATGCAACAGAAGAAACCAAATAAGTGGACGAGAGGCAGGCTGAAGTTACTCTTAGACTCAAGGGAGGAGGTGTGACTACAGAATCCCAGTGACCTGGGAAGCTGGGTCATGTGTGTCTGTATCGGGACCCGGAGCATGGAGAGTTGCTGCTGATGGACAGGAGGCTTTGGAGCCTAGTGAGAAGGCAGAGAGACCCAGCAACCAAGGCCATGCAGCCTGCACAGCGGAGCTGAGAGCAGGTGGCCGTGAGGACGCAGGCTCAGGACTGGCTGCTTTACCCAGCCAGGAGGATGTCAAAGGACTGACATCACCAAGAGAAGTGGTAGAGTGAAGGACTGGCTGGGTAAAGCACTCGGGTACCCTGAGGATCCTTGAGGGTTTCTTAGAAAGAAGAGTGAACCTTGTATGTCTCTCTCAGTAAAAGCCTGGACCGTGTCACGATTTCCAGTCAGTTCCCAGTAGTTCCTTAGTTCTCAAAGTAGCAGATCACCTGCATCAGATCTGGGGAGGCGGGCCGGGCAGGTAGGTCCTGATGCCAACCGAAAGGCTCATTTGGAACTTTAGAATCAGAATCTCAGTGAGGGCAGAGAGATTTGAGAGGAATTTGAGATTTTTTTTTTTTAATTCTGGTGCTGACTTCTTGAAGAGATTTGCGATAGACTGAATTGTACCCTTCCCAAATCCACATGTCAAAAGCCCTCTGGAGTCAGCATTCTAATTTTAATATTTATCTGTTGTTTGTTTATTTTGTGCATGCATGCTTGCATGTGGGTGGGCGGCATGTGCAAGTGCCCAGAGGGCCCTTGGTCCTGTGTGTCTGTGAGACTCAAGGGTAACATTGGGAATGACCCTGGACAGATCCTTTTGCTTGTGGGAGGCAAAAGCTATATTTACCCCCTGAGCCATCTCCCCAGCCCAGGGCATCAGCATTCTTGATAAATTCCCCCAGTGGCCCTTGTGCTCCTCCTGCAGAGAGCAGTGCTTTCGGGAAGGATGGCTCCCCTGGCGACCCTCTCCCCTGCAGAGTTTCAAGCTCTGTCCTTAAGCTTTGGATAGAGCTTCCTCCTTGCCATCCTCTGTTTTCCAACAGTTTCCTTGAGTGTGGGAGGATATCCTATGGGTATGTTAAATTGATTAAACCAGAGCCTTTAGAAAGAGAGACAAGTCAGCTGTTGTTTTTGCCTCTCTCCTTGAATGAATCTTCGAGGGAATGGTGTCTGTGCGCAGACATCAGGGACGTGGAGGGTCGATTAGTTTGTTTTCTGTCCCTAGCACCACACCACAGGCTTGGTGAATTTAAAAGCAAGAGGGGGGGTGGGCCTTTGGGAAGGCACAGTAGGTGAAGACACCTAGGTGTAAACCAGGCACCACTTGACTTCAATTCCTAGAGCCCGAGTTGTGGTGCAAAGAGAGCCCTGACTTCTGAAAGCCGGCCTCTGTGGCATCCTGATTCTCATGCCCACTCCTCTGTTGTTGGTGTTTTGCTGTTTCGAGACAGGGGTCCCACTGTGTAGCCCAGGCTGGCCTTGAACTTGAGAGCTTCCTGCCTTCGCCTCTGGAGGGCTGGACTCCAGGCGTACAAACCCAGTCCCAGCTCTACGGGTCCATTCCCCCTCCCGCCAGTGTTAACTTCAGGCTCTGCAGGTGGTTGTATGGTGCCTAGTGGGTGTGAAGCATGTTGGGGGCTCACAGCTTCCTTTCTTCCCCATGGCTCTGCAGTGGGGAGATCACTGTTTCCATTCTGTAGCCCAGGCAACCGGAAAAACACCTCCGAATGATCAGAGCTAGGAATGGGGTCGCGCTGTTGACTTTCAAATGCAGGCTCCGCCAGGGGGATTAGGAGTCAAATTAATATTTAAAACACTCAGCTGGATTCCACTTGTGACACAGCCATGCCTCTGCGACCTGTCCCCACTGTGCCTGGGGAGAGCTATTTAAAGTCACTCTCCCGCCACGGTCCTGAGGGCACGCGGCAAATGAAGAAACATTTATTGAAGAAAAGCTATTCAGGAAGAAAAGTGAGGCTCTGGGGTATGGTAAGCAAGACCCATCCCTCTCTTGCCTTTTTTGGGGGAAGGGGAGAGTTCAGCAGAGTGGTAACCCTGGCTGACAAGGTCTCCTCTCCTGCAGCTCCCAGCCAGAGGGCACTGTCCAGGGAGAGCAGCCGGCTGGGTTTTGGGACTGTGTTGAAACTGGCGCTTTCCCTACGGTGCAGAATTCAGGTGGGACATAAGAGCAGGGTCAGAGTTTAATGAAAGTAAACAAGTGAGAAGAATACAAGGTTTAGGGAAAAGGCTGGAGTGAGCCGGCGAGGACAGCACCTATCCAAACAGGGATGGGACTTTTCAATTCTCCCTCCCCTCTTCTGCCTTCCACCTCAAGGATGGGTACCTCTAGGAGAGGGACGTGCTTTTCTTGGAAGCCCATTTTACCCAGAGTGCACTCTGATTTAAGTAGATGTTCAGGATACAAGATGATGGACAGGACCCCCAAAATTGAAACTTCTCTTGAGGAAAGGACACAGTAGTCTGGGCCTGCTCCCCAGAGGAAGGTATTCCCCGAGGATGGGTTGAGCTGACCCTCAGAGAGTTCAAACACTGCCACCCATTGTTTTTTATGTCCTGTTTAGGGGTCCTTAAGCTGGCTTGTCGTGGAGTTTGACTACCATCGCTGTCTTCATAGCTTGACTTCCAGTTCAATACCACCACCATTACCGTTACATCCTGAGCATGCCTAGCTGCTAGAGGGACCACCATCACTTATTATTCTTGCTTTATGTACTGCTTGGAGGGTTCTGCTGGCCATTTCCTCATGGAGCTGATCTGCCTCATACTGGGAGCTGGTATCCTTGACCCAGCCCCGGGGTTCAGGTTTCTGAGTCAAGAGAGAATACAAAGGGGGATGGGGGTCCTGCCCCTCAATCCACTGCTAAAGTAGGATGCTGCTCAGGCAGGAGCATGGTGTTGTCCTCATGCCCTCCACCACTTGGCTCACAGCTGCCTGCCGTGGGAGAAGCAGAACATGGAGTAGAAGGCTCCGTATTACTGGAAAGACCCAGATGACAGGTCAGACCACATGCACAGCAGCTCAACGTGAGATTCTCCCCAACAGTGTAAGCTGTGATCAAAGACAGCAAGACTGTGGATTCCCTGATGATTCAGGTTGAGACACAGATCAGCTGGGTTTCCAGAAAGAAGCAGGAAGCAAACAGGCAACCAGGAAGAGCTCCTGAGAGAATAGGAAGAACAAAATCCAAATTCAGACCTCAGTAACTTGCTCTTTGGAGGAAACAGAATTTGACTGGAACAGCCTGTGAAATAATTTATGTCCTATAAGCAAAGACAGTAGAACAGTCAGTTTAATAGCTAGTTGCGACAAAAAGAAAATCTGAGAGAAACCTGTGTGTCTCGAAGAAAAGACCCGTGTGTGTGCGCACACACACCCTAGAATGCACCTGTGCATGTGTGGAGGTCAGAGACAACCTGGATGTTGGTCTCACTTTCCACTTGTTTGAAGTGGGATCTTTTAGGTTGCTGGCCCACCAGTCTCTGGGGACTTTCCCGACTCCCCATAAGAGTGACAGGAATAACAATTCACAACCACACCACTGTGTCATTTTTTAAATGTGAATTCTTAGAATTCGAACTCAGTCCTCACACTTGTGTAGCAGGTGCTTTCGCCCACTGAGTCATCTCTCCACCCCTACCAGGACCTTTATTAAGGACTGTGAACTGTGGGAGCATCCCAGACTGTGAACTTTGGGGAAAAGCCATGCAAATTTCACAGCAGATGGAAACAGAGACACCACTAAAACAGGCTTGCTGGTCACTGAACAAATAGACAAGCAAATAAACGACTCCAAACCTCAGGAGAGGACGGGTGAGACTCTAGACCAGCTAGACTTCTGATCCAATGTCCCTTTCCAATAGCAAAATGCCAAGAAGCATGGCCACTGGACTACCTGTGAGAAGGATCAGAGAGCAGCTTCGACTAAAGCCTCAAGTTAGATATCATATGTCTTTTCAGAACATTATGGAAACCATGATTTAAAAAGCAAAGAGTGACAGACATGAAGAGCATGTGATAGCAAATGTCTCATTGCTAAACATGGAAAGAAAAAGAAAACTTGAAATTCTGAATTTGAACAGCATAAAAATCGAAAGGAACATTTCACTAGAAGAACTCAAAGGTGAGTCGGATTGACAAGAGAAGCTGCGGATTTTAGAGGACTACGTGGCTGGGAGAGGACTCAGTGGTAAAGCCTTTGCCTCAGAAGCAAAAGGACCTGGATTGGATCCCCAGATCCCATGTAGAAATGTCAGGAGGATATGGTGGTGGCCTGAAATTCCTGGATGCAAACCCGGATGATTCCTGATGTCACCCCCCAACACACACATACAAGAGTTAGAGACATGTGTAGCATTAACTTTCTCTGTTGCTGGAGACATCACTCAAAATCAGCTGTTTAAGGGCAAAAGAGGAGATTTATTCAACTTACAGTTCCAGAGAGGAGATAGTCCCATTATGGCAGGAAAGGCCGGCTGGCATCAGAAACGTGAGATGCTCTAAGTCATGCCCTTCATGGAGACTGAGAGCTGCAAAACTGCTGTGCACAAGAGCATACCTCTCACGAGAGTGGGGTGGGGCTAATCAACCTCAAGCCCGCCCCCTGTGATTGTTCTCCTAAAGCAAGGGCCACTCTAACTATGCCATGGCCTTCCAACCACATGAGCCCATGGGAGGTAACTCACATTTCAAACCATGACACCATGACCAAGACTACTGAGAAGGCAGTGGGCAGAGCATGTGGGTCGTTGCCAACGCATGGGCATCCTCACAGCGAGCGTCACACCTAGGATGGAGGCAGCGAAGGAAATAAGGGCTGATGCTTCTCAGATATGAAGAAAACCTTCATCGAGACACTCGTAAAACACAGTCAACTTCACATAGGATACTTGCAAGGGATCTTGCGAACAAAGTGAAAATGCTAAAAAACCAGAGACGGCAGGACAAAGGAGGAAGCAACAGGACTCAACCCTTACAAGGGATGACTTCACATCAGGTGCAATGGAGGCCCAGGCAGTGGATTAACATTCTCTTTCTTTTTTTTTTTCTACTTTTACAAGCCCATTGAGTACTCATCCCTGCTTCTCTCCATTCCCCTCCTTCCATCCTTCTCAACCCTCTCTCAATCCCTCCCACTCTCCCCTGCCCCTGGCTTGATTGCTTCTATGGGCCCCAGGGTTCCTCTGGCTTGTCCTCTCTTGTGGGAGTTCAGGCATCTGTGGCACACCAAGTTGCCTCTCTTTGGGTCACCCCACTGATGAGAGCATTTCCCTTCACTCACCCAGCTTTAGTCCCCAAGGTTTCCACTCTAGTTCTTATTTTCTTAGTTCCTAGGTAGTCTATACAGACATGATGGTACATCAGTCATTATGCAGGTCTGGTAAGGACAAGTCTCACTGCAGTGAGTTCCTAGATGCAGCAGTCCTGCCTTGAGCACAATGTCTTGTCTAACAGTGAACCTTCCCATCTTCAGGTTCTTACGATCTCACAACCCCTCTTCTGCAAGGTTCCCAAAACCTTAGGATGGGGAGAAGAGCAAACTAATGACCCCTCCTGCCAATAAAGATTCTTTTACCACTAATTTAAAAAATGTAGGCAGATGTAAGACAGTCTCAGAATGATAATAATAATAAAAAAACGCTCAAGAAATTCTGTTGTACCTCTGTTCATTTAAATCGTACTAAAAACAAAACACAAACAGTACACACACATCAGCAAACAGAATTCCACAATTAACTAAAACAATATGAATGTTCACTGTCATTTCTTAACCAATTTAAAAAGTAGTTACATAGAAACAAGTGCATATTTTTGTGTTTAAGCCATATAGACATATAGAATGGTCTTTTTTGTCAATAATGGCACAAAAGAGATGGTTTGCAAGCAAAGATGTACCAAGCTAAGTAAGGCAATAACCCTGAGTGGTAATTAGAATCCACAGGGACAAACAGAAGGGAACAGAAATAATAAAAGAAAGGCAAGTGTAACAAAAGGTATAGATAACATACTTGTTTTCTTCCCTGCCCACCCCCCGGCCTTCTTTAAAGAGAAGGAAATTATATAAAATAATTACACACTGGTTTGTAGCATTTATGGACAGAACATGCACAAAATAACCCAAAGAAAGGAAATCCGTGAGTAATATTTCTAGATCTCGCTGGAATTCCATGAATATGAATCTGAACCCGAGTCCGCTGAGTTAAACTGTACAGGGGATGCCCTAGGCAACCGCTAAGGAAATAGCTCAAAATACACTGTGAAGAAATTAGTAAAGAAATGAAATTCTTCCTATGGATATTTGAGATTTATTGTGAAGTTTTGGCATAGACTGCTGTCTCTGTCAGAAACTAGTGTAAGGTCGCAGGTGGGAATTCTTCTGTGGTGGGAAGCCTCAATCCTTTTACCACCTTTCAGCTTATTGGATGAGGACCACAGATGCCCTTGCTTAAAGTCACCCGATTGTAGCCTCTTAATCACAGTGACAAAATACCTTCATGGTGACCCTTGGATTATGTCACTGACTAATTGAGAGCGATAGCCTGGTTAAGCTGACCCATAAAGTCTTCCCTGTGCTTGCAGTTTATCCTGAGCGAGCAGCAGTTTTTGGGGGTCACCTCACCCCTGCTAAGATCCCCTTCTCCTCAGCGCAGCGCAGCCTGTGGGTTCTCCCGGGAGGTGGGAACTCGGCCGGCCATTCCCTCCGCAACACGTGTTCTTGCTCCCTGTGGCCTCTTTGCTTTGCTTGTCCCAGCACTGTGCATTTGGAGATTGGTGTCCACTCTCTTGGATGGTGTTTGCTCGTGCAAGGCCAAGTTTGACACATGAATTTTGGCGGCCACAGGCCTCTGGATCCACGAGCCAGTGTTTTCTGTCATCACACCTTGCTAAGCGTCCCAGGATCCAAATAAATACAGCATCCCCTGAGCGACATTACAGCTGTCTTAAGAAGGTATTCACAGGAAAGTTCCTGGTTTAAACATTTTTTCCCCATTTCCTTCCCGGAGCCCACATTGAATATTTTCACTACAAAGCTTGACTCAGGACAGAAACATAGCAGATAAACATTGCCATAGGTTTTATAAGCCTTTGTAGATTTCTCTCTCTCTCTCTCTCTCTCCTCTCTCGTCCCTCTCTCTCTCTCTCTCTCTCTGTGTGTGTGTGTGTGATATTGACACTGCTTCAGACGTTCCATATGGGATTCTTCTTATCATTTATAGCTATTAAAAACAATAGAGGGTGTTCTTGTTGGGGCGGCCCCTGTATGTGCACATGTGCACACTGTGTGTGTGTGTGTGTGTGTGTGTGTGTGTGTGTGTGTGTGTGTAAGAGGGCACTTGAATGTGTATGGAGGACCAAGGATGACATTGGGAATCATACAGTATTGCTTTACTTCCTTATTTCTTTGCTCTGGGTTTCTCTGGCTCTATCATCCAGGGCCAGAATTGCTAGCCACTACCATATCTGCCTGGTATTTGTACAAGGAATCTGGGGATCTGAACTCAGGTCCTTTGCTTTTCAAGACAAGACTTTAACCCCTGAGCCATCTCCCTAGTTCCTCCTTTCAAAGCTTTTATAATTTCTGTTGGAGAAAAATAGGCATCTGGGGCCTGAAGACTGCATGCAGAGCATGCAAGGCAGAGGCCAGCAAAATAGAGATTATGTCTATTTATGGCCAGTTTCTTGGGTTCACTGACATAGGTACAGTTTTCCCTTAGTTTCTTGATGAAGAATTGAAGGTCAGGCAGCCTGAACACTGAGCATAAAGCTTCTCTGGTGGAAGTGGCACAACTGAGGTTAGGTCTCGCCCCTGGTGGTTTCTGGACTTCATTCACGGAATCACGGCACTCTGTGAGGGTTTGGGTATGACCGGCCAGTTTTCAAGGTCTCCCTTCCTAACTCCCGGTTGTTCACGGAGGTGGTCTTCTTGAATGTTGCAAGCCAATGAAGGGGTTTGGAAGTGTTGGTGCCTCAGCCTCGGCTCCCGTGGTAGAGACCATTGGAGGGAAGAGTTTAAAATGAGAATCTGTGTCCATATTGGGGGAATTGTTTCCTCTCCTTGTCGATCACTCGTGACATGTTGTGGCGGGGGAGTAACCCTGGTGACATGGGAACCTCGTCACTTAAGGCGCGGACTTGTCCTCCTACATTTGGTTAAATGATTAATTTTCTTCGTATTAACTTAAAACGAGCCCGTTTAAAGAGTCCTTTTTTTTCCTTGAAAGCATTGCTCATTATGCTATCATTTTAAGTAATTAAATCAGAATAAATGGCTCTGTGAAGCTATTTTAATGTAACATCTAATTATATCTGACCTAGACTGTGAACCAGAATCATTAAGCACATGAACTGTGTAATGTTCCGCACATTCCTTAATAATTTATATTGCGGGATCAGCTGCTTGGAGCTGCCGGTATCTTCAGACACCTGTTCTCTGCCCAGGACGGCAGGCCTGTCTGTCCTCCAGGGTCCATCTGAGCCGCCTACCTGTGTAAAGCGCTCAGTTTGTACCTATTGCAGACTTGTTGACAATTATCGGCTGCTCTTGTTGTTGCAAATAAGAGATAGCCAGTGTCTGTGAGCGCTCTATTCCCAGGGGAGGGCACAATGTATTTCCTTCTATTTTGATGTTCATTAATTATCCTGACGAGGAACTAGTAAGGAATAGGCTAGGTGGCGTATAAGTACTTGGGGCTACTGATATGTCTTTTTTTTTAAGCATTCAAAACATTGCAGGTTTTTTTAAAAATTTTTTTTCTAGTTTACAAGCATATTGAGAACTCATCTCTGTTTTCCCTCCATCCCCCTCCTTCCCATCCCCCTTCCTTCTCTTCATCAATCCATCGCTCTGTAAATAGCGCTTTTATACCCATAGATTTGAAGAATATTGAGCACTGAGCCTAGAAATCTTCTTCTACAACAGAAGTAGAGGATCTCAACGCATTGACAGGACACAGCCTAGAGCAGTAGAAGAGCAATGAAAGTGAGCAGGAACGGCCACCATAATGCAGTGTACCCAAGACCTACTCTCTCTCCATCCTAAGGCAGAAGAAGGGGCAGTGATATTGTAAGAACCTAAAGGTGGGAAGGTTCACCGTGGACCAGACATTCCACTGGTATGTCTCTGAGCCTGCTGGATGGGGTGGGTACCAGTTTATGACGGGCTCTTTCCATAGTTCCCAAAGGCATCTGGGCCAGCAGAGTGTTGCTCAGCCTGCTCTGGGAGGGGCCCCCCTGTGTCCAATTCGCATTTTTAAAATACCTAACGTGGCCATGGGAAGAATGTATTCTTAGCTGGGACTCAGCAGACTGTTTCAAAACCAGGAAGGATGCTTCAACCAAATTTGGAAAGACACATCAGAGAGACAGTTTTTGTTTTTGCATTTGCAAGTGAATACATGTATATACACATGGCTAAAATTAGTTTCCACTTTGGACTTTTGTTTCTTCTATATATATCACTTGTAGTGGGATAGCATGATAATTATTAAATGCACAGTGTCGGTGAGATGGCCCTTCAGGCGCTTGCCACGTCAGCTTGACAATCTGAATTGGATCACCTGAGTCCACTTAAAGATGGAAGGAGAGAACTGACTGTACAAAATTGTCCTCTGACTTCCATGTGTGCACTATGACATGTGTGCACTATGGTGTGTGTGCATCCGTGCACACATCCACACATGTGTATACACATGCCACTTATAATAAATAATATAAGACATAAACATGTCAGACTTTGTGAAATAAAGATGTTTGTTTCCATTAACTCTTCTTAGAGAAGATTTGGTTTCCAAAGTGGAAGTACATTCTCTAGCAATCTGGTAGACTCTGGAAATGGAAAGTTTCTTTGCTACTGTTTGATAAAACGCCCCCCCCCCCATTGCTGTGAAGCTGCCTGCCTTCCCTTATGTTGAACTGACCCAGCTGTGGGCTTCTGTGCGCGTCTCTTCGAAGGGCTGGGGGGTTACATACAGTCTTCCATCCACTGAAGGCTCACAAGGCACAGTGCACTGCATACAGCCCTCTCTGAAATCTGAAAAATTCTGATTCCTAAACATTTCTGAGCCCAGGAGCTTAGAGAAGCAGGCATGAACTTGGGGTAAAGACATTTACAATAACTCCCTCAGCATTATCTCTTTAGTCCTTGTGACCATTTATTTCATAGAGTATTCTCATGTGGCCTGCCAAGGAACTCACCGGATTTATTTTAAATGTACCGCTAATGGAATATTCCAGACAGATATAGTATTAGTTATGTTTATTTTCTTAGCCATACACCTGTGACTTAGCAAAGTGGTGGCATGCGTATCATGGAAACACTGATTCACCTGTGTGTTACAAGCCTGTCTCATGCTGGGGAAGTAGTTACCATGTGCCAAATGTAAAATGTATCTTTTCACTCATCTGAGCTTTACATCCATCTGATGAGATAGGATGTAGTATCCCTCTTCTCTGTCCAGATGAGGAAACTGAGGCTGAGAGAGCGCATGTCTCGTGCTTTGGGGTTACCCTTCATCAGGGGGCAGGTGGGATGGGAACGTGTTCTGATATCATGGCTGAGCACATGTTCCCTCTTCAACTCACTCTAAAACTCAGAAGACTTAAAATGCCCCAGAAACCAAGGAAAGGATGTGATCGCAATCAGGGTGACTCACAGAAAAGGAAGAAGTTCCGCTGCAGGACCGTGATTCTTACCCATCCCACCCCTATTTTCAGAGCTAGTGTCCGCTGTAGGCTTCCTTCCATCCAGGGTCGGAGCCCTGCCCAAGAGTCGTGGGAGCTGGAACACACCGTTACCTATATCCTAAGCCTTGTAGCTCCTCTTGCAGTGTGAGGTCAAGTTCATGTCCATGGATCTGACAGATTCTTGCTTGAAGTGGTGCAAGTCCATGACCTCAGCTACTAGAGAGGCCGGGAAAGAGAATCACAAGTGTAAGGCACACTTAGATTGCAGAGCTCAAGGTTGGCTCGGAGGAACTGTTTCAAAATAATAACAAGGCTGGGAAGATCGCTCAGTGGGTAAAGTACTTGGATTCTAAGGAGTTTGGATTCCAGGAACTCATGTAAAAACCTGGCATAGTAGTTAGTGCCAGTGTCTGTAGCCTTAGCGTCCCAGCAGAAAGTGGGAGGTGGAGACAGAAACTCCAAAGCCCAGGTATCCTGGTGTGCTCAGTGGCAGAGACCTTGTCCCAAGGAAGGGAGGGTGCTGACACCTAAATTGTCCTCTGACTTCCACACATGCACCAGTGCACCCACACCCACGAACACACACATACTCAGAATGATAATACGAGGGTAGTTCTGATTTCAGTGTGCAGCACCTGCCTAGTGTAGCGAGGCTCGGGTTTCCATCCCCAGTTCCACTAAACAAAAACCAGATGCTTATTGCAGCTGCTGCCATATACCAGGCCCTCGGCAGGGCTAGAGAAAGAGCTCCAAGCATTCAAGAAGCCTGGGGCTAGGGGGATGGGGCACCGTCACTAAGCAGACGACATAAGTGGCTGAGTCTTCTGGAATCAGCGGGGAGACTGCACTGTCTCCTAGGTACACCCACAACCACTGAACCTGCATACCTTCAACAGGTAGATTTTATGGTACAAAGATTAGATCTCAAGGAAAGAATATGTCCAGTGATAAAAGATAAAGGAGGGGGGGTGTTACCTCATGTCTTCCAGCTCACCGTGGCAGTGGCTCTCCGCCTCCAGCACCCATATCACCTTCACCCAATGCCTTTGCATTTCCTTCCTAATCATGGAACATGCCTGTATGAATGGGGACAGCAGAGGCCAGAGCTAGGATGTGGGACGAGTTGATGTGTCCTCTTCAAGTTTATTCCTCACTATCCTGGTGCCCAGAAACTCAAGAGTGTGAACTTATGGGAAGAGAGACTCTTTATGTAGCTAGGTGAGCATCAAGCCATTGGAACCCGTGTCTGGATGTGCATGCCAAGGTGTCAAGTCACAAGCAGAGGGCAGAACACACACCAGCCTGCCAAACCTTCAGTCTTGGACTTTCAGCTTCTAGAACCTCTGTTGCATGAATACTCTTCTTGGAGAGACACCGCATAATCGTCTTTCCATGGCAGACTAAAGCAACGATTATGCCAAGGTCCTACTTGATCAGCTGACGAGTTTATTTGCTTCCAGAAGTAAGGACGAGGGTTACTGACAGGGGCAGGGACGATCCAAAGGCAGCTCACCACAGCATGGCTGGCGGTTGTGGCTGCCGAGCTGCGGAGGCCTAGATCTCAATTGATCTTCCTCAGCTTCTAGATCCTGCTGTCCCTCCCGTCCTCTCCTGTGAGGGCACGCGGGTGGTACATGCACAGGCACGTGTACAGGCACATACATGTATGGGCACATGTGAGAACAAGTCCACTCTAGCTCCTCCCAGCCCCTCTGTCTCAGAGGGAGCCTCAACAGTCAACAGGTGCCATCTTGATAGTCCTGGACCAAATGGCAACCATTTGTTTAGAGGATAACGCCACATAACAACGTGAGAAACAACTCCGCTGGTTTGGAGCCTCAGTCTGTTGGTTTAGTTTATTGCTAGTAGTGCCAGCCGATCAATAGAGAGAGAAGTGCAGCAGAGAACTCCAACCTCTGCCGTTCTTTGTTGGCATTATCATGAAGAGCAGTTGTGCCTGGGGTCCTTGTGGGCGGCAGGTTTCCCCGGGAGACCACCATCTGCAGGAACTCAAGTCCCTTCCGTAAACCGATAGGGTGTTTTCATGTCACCTGTTGACAGCTTCCGTGTGCTTTGAGCTATCTGCAGATGAGTGTCATATCTACCACAGCAGAGATGCCATGTGAACCGTGGCTATTCTGGGCTCTTTAAGGATTGGAGGGAAGAAGTGTGTACACGTGCAGTACGGACGTCGTGCTTCTGAATGTTTCTGTCCTTGGATGAGTTGCTGGCTCTTATAGACACAGAAACCGACTGCGGTTCTGAAGGATTCCTCAGAGAGTCCCCAGGGGTGTTAGGCCCAGATATCTACATTTTTATGCAGAATCAGTGGGCACTCTGGCTTACTTTCTCAGCCTCCTGGCTTGTGTTTCCTGAACCACCTGCCAAACTCCTGGACCCAAAACCTTGTTACCTCTGCTACTGGGGGCTCAGGCCAGAGTGGGGCCAGTCCATGTGGGATGGCCTCTATCAGAGGAGGTAAGGAGGCAGGGCCAGGTGGGGACAGCACACTCAAGGGCAATAGAAAGCACAGGGATGATCTGGAGGCCTGGTGACGGGACAGAGGGAGTGAGAAGGGTGGACGGAAGGGAAGTAACACCAGACACCACAGTGGGCGGGGAAGGGACACTCAGAGGCCTTGCGGGAAGGCAGCCTCATTTTGAGAGGGAGGGGCCCTCGCAGGTCCTGAGCCAAGGAGACAGGCAGCACAAGCCCCTCTCCCCACTGGGAGAAGGTGGTAGAGGTGGCTGAAAGTTCTCAGAGGCCAGCTGGTCTGTACCCAGCGACGACACCGTCAGTGCTCAGAGGGAGTGGGCCACACCGAGCTGGTGTGAGTCAGGATGAATCTGGAGCCTTAGTCTGAGCAGGGGTGCTGCACCGAATCCCTGTGGAAGAGCCCAAGGCCATGTTCTTTGTCTGTCCCTCCGCCGTCATGGAGAAGGGGGGGTACCCATGCCAGGACTGGGGCAGCAGAGCCACCCTGGAGAAGGAGCCAGACCACCTATTCTCTTCCCAGTGGGGAGGGCAATGAGTGATTTTTTTTTCTGGCTCAACTAGGAAGCTGGTTTTAGCTCCAGAAAGATCCATTTCAATGGGCGCGCTCTCTCCTTGTCTCCTGAAATAAATCCAAACTCCACGGCTGCGTGCTTCTCAATGGCTGTGTCGTTTCTCTGTAGCGCAATCCCGGCTGCTGCCTGAGAGGCTGTGGTGGGGAGCTATTCTCTCCTCCACTCCTGCAAAAAAATTACACTCTTTGATGTGAAAATTATACTCACTTAGAGATATGCTAATGCAAAGATGATTTGAGCCGAGGCGGGTGGGAGGAGGGAGAGCAGCTGACGCATCGGCTGCTGACGTCACCAGCACCTGCAGGAGCCCTTCCTAAGTGGGGCGAGATCTTGCCAGCGCCTCTCGCCACAGTGGCTTTTAGTTTCAAAAGCCCTTGAATCTTAGAATCTGATGGATGCGATTCTAATGCGGAACAGGACCATTGTCAAATACCCGGCAGCTGGGCAGGGCGAGTGGAGATGAGCCGGTATCAGGGACCTTTCATTACTGTGTCATGCCAGCCTCCAGCACCTATTTAGCTATTTATAGACATCAAGGGCTGGAAGCTCAGCAGAACACCAAGCAGAGCTGCAGGAGACTGCCCTCTGAGAGCTTTCAGGGTGCACAGCGGACTGTTGGTGAAGGGCGAGTGGAAACTGGTTGCCTCGTTTGCTTTCGGTTAAAGATGCTGGTCGAGGACACACAACATCCACACAGGGGGTCAGGGGGTCATCGGGCAGAGAGGACCATCTCCGTGACCTGTTTATCCAATTTTGCGCTCTAACAATATCCTCAGCAATCCCCAGGTACCTTCCGCCTACCCACTCCTCCCCTGCCGCTCACTCCAAGACTCTGGGAGCGGTAGGGGCCCAAGCAGAGCACTCTGGGACCACACAAGCACCTGTGAAAAGCTGCTGCTTTAGGGTTTTCTGGGTTTGGGGGGGTCCCGGTTGGACTTTGGGAGGAGGACTCCCAGAAGACAGCCTTGGCATCTGGTGCTTTGCTGGGCTTCTGGTCTTGATGATCTTCAGTCGTTTTTGGTTGGGAGTGTAAATGAAGGAAGGAAGGAAAGATCCCCAACCACCCACAGGCCTCCACATGCCCCCCCCAACGTCCCACATGTCTCCACCCACCCTGCCCAGCTCCTACATATTTAAACCTGTCATATTTTACATTTGAATACTGACCCCTCCACTAGCTTTTAAATCTTGTCACCAGCAACCCCTTCAAAGCCAGAGGGGAACTAGCAGCGAGCAGGTGGTCTGGAAGAACCTTTGGCCACACAGGAGAAGGATGAGAGAGCAGAGAGAAGTGCACAGCTGAGGAGGCGTCTGGGTATCCAGAGCTGTTTCTTTGTGCAGTTTTTAATGTTGGAGTTATTTAAGACTTACCAAGAAAGATTCCAAGGGAAAGACAAAGACTCTCTTATGCTTTCCATGGGACTTCTCAATGGCAGCTTTTAATTCCACGTGATTTTCTTCATTCTCATTAGTCCTTTTGCACACACACACACACACACACACACACACACGCACACACACACACACTGCACATATGCAAGTATACACAGGCAACACATGGGTATACACACACATGCACGCACACATTCTTTCATACAGGCGCGCGCATACACACACATACTTGCACACACACACAAATACACACATGTGTGCGCGTGCACACACCTGTACATCCACCTCTGCCAGGAGGCTTCTAAAATTAACTGTGACCTGCTTGAAGCTGAAATTTTTATGACAGGTGTTGGTAAAACCAAAGTCACTAGATTTCTAGGAACACTGAAACACCATATCCAGAGGCTGGGGGATGATTTGCTTTGTGAGCATGAGGACCTGGGTTAGTCTCCCAGAGTCTTGTGAAAAGAAAAAAAAAAAAACAAACAAGTGTGGTAGGGTGCACCTTTAACTGGGGCCTGGGAGGCGGAGTCAGAAGGACCTCTGGAGTCTTGGGGGGCTTGCTGGCCAGTCATTCCAGCTGAATCAGCGAGCCCTGGCTCAGCGAGACACCGTCTTAAATGGTAACGTGGAGAGTGATTGATAAAGACACCCAACATGACTTCTGACCTACACACGCACACACACACACACACACACACACACACGCACACCTGCACATGCTTGTATATACACACTTGGGTATGTGCGCCGTACACACACAAAGAAGATGCCACGCTCTGCTTTTAGCAGTGTGTTTTCCTGGAAAGAAATGCATAAGACAGTTACAAATAGAGTCTGAAGGAGAAATTAAATATCAAATCCCGCTTAAAGAACACAGCGTCTTACGGCCCCTGTCTCCCTGACCGTGTTCCTTTGTTTCGAGGCACGTTCTTGCTCTGTGACTCAGGTAGGTCTCAAATTCCAGTCTTCCTGCTTCTGCTCCTGAGTGTGGGGTGGTAGGCTTGTGCGCCCCCCCCAGCTCTCCCCACTATATTTTCTCCTCCATTTTCATGTGTGTGTTCATGTGCAGGAGGTGAGATCATGCATTTCAACATGCTTCGTATGAATATGGATGCATATGTGTGTGTGTGTGTATTTAGGCCTGGGGATGACATCAGGAATCATCCCTATTCTTCTTCCACTTTATTGTTTTAGACTAGTTCTAAATCCAGAGCTCACGCACAGGGCTAATCTGGCTGGCCAGCTTGGCTCTTGGGAATCCCAGGCTCCAATTTCCAAGACTGAAATTACAGGTGGTTTCTATGACTGCCCAGCATTCACTTGAGATATCAGGCCCTTCTGCTTGCAAGGCAGAAGCTTAACCCCTAAGCCATCTCTCCAGCCCCTACTGTGACTTTTTTAAACAAGAAATTGTTATTGGAAAGACTCTTGGCCAAAGATCATCTCTGAAGAGAGTTCTTTTGAGCAATCACTCTGTGATTTTTTTTCCCCTCAGAACTTTCCCTAGGGCTCAAGTTTTCATTCAAAGAATAACTCTCTCCAACCTGACCCCTAGGCATTTGACAATGCCTAGAGATAATTTTGATTGTCCTAGTGGGTCAACGATGAACTACCACAGGCATCTGGCGGGCAGAGGCCAGGCAATACTGTCCAGTGTCCTGTGATACACAGGCCTGCCACCCAAGGTAGATTTATCTAGCTCCCAGATGTGAACTGTCCTTATGACGGATGAGATGCCCCCAGCTAGCAACAGTTCTGTTTGGCTTCCCAAGGTGTGTGCAAATGCAGTCAGGAAAGACTGAGGTCACAGGGAGAATGATGTAACATGCGGCTTACTCAGACGTAAGAAAGGTCTGAGATCAGTAGAGAGCAGCTTTGGGGTTCGTGTTGGCTCACCTGTCTTGGGGGGGGTGCTTGGGTAGCACTGACACAGCAAAAGGCATCTCTCTGTGGTTCATGGGCTTTAGACTGGCAGTGGCCTCAAGGACAGAAGCGCCCAAGGGCCTGAACTCCTTCCGGGTGAGTTCAGCACATCCACCTGTCCCTCAGTCACCTAAAGCTATGATATGAGAGCTGCCCCGAGGCCAGTCGAGACACCAAGGACGCTTTAAGGGCACAGTGTCCTCTTGTGCCTCTGCCCACTGACAAGTAAATGCCAGTAAATGATGGTGCAAGTGTGATTCTGCTTCCAAATCCAAGGGAAGCCTCTTACGAGGTTTAACTCACAAAGGCACCTAACACTCCACAATGACTATTTTCAAATTCAAGTTTTATTCATTGCTTATTTATTTTGCATGTGTGATAGTGTGTGTGGGCATATTCGTGTGTCAGGTACATGTATGCTTGTACATGTGAAGATCTGGAGTTTCTTTTCTAGGTATTTCCTCTCTCTCTCTCTCTCTCTCTCTCTCTCTCTGTCTCTGTCTCTCTCTCTCTTTCTCTTTCTCAATTTTTATTTCTAAGGCGGGGTCTCTCAGGTGAACCCAGAGCTCACTGATTGGCTAAATTCACTAGCTGGTTTGCCCTGGGGATTCCCTGTCTCTGCCTTCCAAGTGTTGGGATCGCAAGCGGCTTCAATGCCTGCCTGGCTTTCACATGGTTTGGGGGAATCTGAATTCTGGTCCTCAAGCTTGTGTGGTGAGCGTCATATCTACTGACTCTTCCAACCAGCCCCAGCTCTTGAGAATATCTGGGTGGGCTTCAAACAGAAGCAAAGAAACCTGATTCATGGTACCTTCTTGGTTGCAACCAGCTTCTGCTGTGGGCCTTACTGGGCACATGGACTGGTTCATTTAGGTTCGTGTTTAGTTTCTGTGTCATGACAAAGACTGTGGGCTGCTACCATGATCGAGTTCCCTCTCTTTCTGAGTAGTAGGGCAATATCGAGGCACCCGTCCAAATGACAACCTCCTGGTTTCGTTTACTGTCTACATGTGTTACCATGGAAACGTGTAAGACTAGTGGGAAGAATTCGTATCCAAATCTTGGCTTTTTTGTCCTTTCTCTACTGGAATGTGCCTGAATGCACAGGTGATAGCTTGGACTCTAACGGCTATCTTGGATCATCAGGTGATCCTAAGGAAAGAAAACACCATCTTTGTGCTTATTAAGGTGACAGGACCCTACATATCACTATGACTGGCACTAGGAATTCACTACATGATCATCAGGGTATTTGCTCTGAAACTTTCTCACTTATATACAAGATAAGGTTCTAAGTTATTTAAATGCTTTCTCAGGAGTGGAAGGTACATGGGCTTTTCTAATTTGAGTGAATATTCTTAGCAACTTTCAGAACTTAAGAGTTTGGCATGTACATGTGTGACACACATATACAGATGCCTCTTGAATTAGAAACTAAAAAAAAACTTATGTATTACAGAGAACAAGAGAAAGTGAGAGTGAGAGAGAGAGAGAGAAACAGAGAGAGAGAGAGAGAACAAACACGCATGCATGGATGAAAGTCACCTCTCTCTCCTTCCACCTTATAGGCTTCTGGGGATCAAATTCAGATTGCCTGGTTTGTGAGCAGATGTCTTCCTTAGCTGCTGAGCTATCTTGCCAGTCTGACTTAGACACTCTGTATTAGGGAGTTACCTTCCTCTTGAGAAGCATGAATGGACTTCTTTGTATGGCAGTGTTGGGCTCCAGCAGAGAGGATGACGAGGTCTTTAGGAAATGGCAACCATTTCTCTGCTTATGTCACTGAGCTCCAAACTAACGGTATTCTAAAGGTGACTGGTGCATGTGCACTGAAGTGTTCAAGCCAGGAGCAGAGGGCACGGCACGCGTGGCCACCCCCAGGCACGGCACTGGGCCCCTGGCTTCCTGCTTAGCTGGCATCCCTGGCCAATTGCTGAATGAGGGCAGAGGGGTTTTCTTCCAGCATCTCCAGCTCATGGCTTATGATTGGCTTAAGCTAAGGAGGCTCGATGACACTGTCACTGAATGATCGTGTGGGGAGGAAGGGGACTCTGCAGTTAGGAGGGACCTATCCTGCAATCCTGCCAAAACACTTTCACCGCAGAAGCCTTAGCTCTTCATAGCTCTTTTGCCTTCCCTTTCCCTTTCTCTCCTCCTTCCTTCTCCCTCCCATCTTTTCTCCTGGGTTGTCCATAGTGGCCCACATGTATTGCCTATATATCCCATGATACTTTATATGTTTTTTATTGTCCCCTTGCTTGGGCCCCCGTATTTGGACTAACAGATAAGACTTCAAAATGCCAGGTACAAGGGCACACTTCTAAATAGGGCTGTACCCGGAGATCCTGGGTACATGTGAATTTTGGCCAGGGATGCTACCCAACCCATTTATAACAACACTGAAACATTTAACTGTGGTTTATGGGACACAATCTTATGTAAAAGCCATCCCATGCAATGCTAAGTTGTATGTGTATAAGTTGCATGTGTATGTGTGCCAGTGTATGTGCATGCATGTGTTTATAAATACATGTGTGTGTTCCCTCAAGGTGAAATTGCCATGCCGAATGCCTGGCCCATCTCTAATCACAGTGGGTTATCCTAACAGAACAAGTTATAATACCCTTAGCAGCAGGCTTACGGACAAGCCCAGCCTTTGGCTTGTACTAGGGGGTCACTGCACCATGCATCAGGCCCGCCTCCTGAAGGCCATTTCCATGCATCTTTATCGCTGCTGGAGACTCCATTAAAGGCGCCTTCAGTCAGTGCCTGACAGTGACAGAGCCCAGTTGCTCTCCAGTCCTCCCTCTTGAAATTTATAGAGATCGTAAAAACGTTCGCAGGAAATCCTCTGGCCCTGGCATTTGGATTGCAGCATGTCGCCCATAGAAGGCAGGGCGCCACAGGGGACCGGTTAGTCGCTGACTTTTGTATTCTCAGGGATGAGGTGGTCTACAGTGCTTTTTCCCACCGGGCCCTGGGCCCCATGATACAAAATCCAGCCTTGGGAATGAGCATCTGTGCATGCTCGTCCGTCTCTCCCTGCTCACCTTCCCCAGGACAGGAAGCCTTGGCCGTGGGTTGGAGCTTCAGTACTGAGGTGTTGAAATGACTAGCCTGGCAATGTTTGCCAGGAGTCTCTGGCCACCCACCCCCTGCCTCATAGCTGGATCAGTCTCTGCTTAACCCCTGGGTCAGCCAGTCCAAGGCCACGTCATGCAGGAGAAGCTGATGGCTCCAGCTGTCCTGCTGACTTAGTGCCCTTATAGCCACCTCTCTGTTCTCTTACCTCTAAGTCTGGAGCTTGCAGCTGGACAAGGAGACTATTTGCAGACTAGAGCTCTCTAGAACATGGGCCCTGACATTGATTTGAGGTCTGTGGACTTTCAGTGGCACCATGCAAGCTGCTGGGCGTGGGTTGAGGTGGGTGGGTATGAACTCACCTTCCCAGCAGTAGGGTCTGGGGACCAGAGACACCACCAGTCATGTCCCCGTGATCTGTGGCCTGGGCATCCCTACTCCAAGAGGCTTGGACGTTCTTAGGAATGAGGTGGATGACAGTAGAATGGCATCGCGCAGCTCACTGGTTTGGAACCAGTCAGTACCCAGCACTTGGGCAGCACTTACCACAGCGGCCTCTGGCCTCGTGAAGCGAAGTATTGGTTACAGTGCAATTTTGGCATGATTCACTGGGTACACGTGACCCGCAGCAGAAAATGCAGTCAGCCGTGGAAAACTAAGGCTTGCTCCACACAGACAGGCTGGTGCTGCGAGGGACAGGAAGGCCTGGAGTGCAGGGCTGGCAGTCTAGGAGGATGAGATGACCCTAGGCCGGTGGCCAGGCAGGAGTGGGGTATTTTGCAGTTCTCCTACCCCGGCCTTTTTTTCTGTCTTCTGATAGGTAGAATATTGGTTACTCACTCCCACATGCCATGCTGGCCCCAAACAAAAGCACCCCTTTAATCCTCATCTCTGAGGGGAATCTGGGCGTGGCCTACCTGGGCACTCTACTCAGGGTCTCCCACACAGTCTTGGTAAGGTGTCTGTCTGCTGGCATGGCCAGGGATCACCTCCGGTTATGTAGCAGGCTCAGTAAGATCCCTTTGGGCCGCTGGACTGGACATCTCTGCGTCTCTGACTGCTGGGCGAGGCTGCCCCTGCTTCCCAGCCGCCTGGTGCCGTAAGTCAGGGCAGACAGGCATGAGCAGGGAGGAAGGGAGGGAGAAGGAGGAGGAGGAGAGTTTTAGATTCCTAGACTCCAAATCCAAATCCAAAGTAGAGTAAGGAGGAAGGAGAGGAAGAGAAAGAGGAGGAGGAGAAAGAGAGAAGGGGGAGTAGGGGAAGGAGGAGGAAGAAGAGGAAGGAGAGTGGAGAGAGGGAGAGGGAGAGAGATAGGGAGAGAGAGAAAGAAAATATGAAAACAAGCTAGGCAGAAGTCACAGGCATTTGAACTCTGATCTAGAAATGATCCCTAGTTGCATTCACTGCATTCAGTCTGTCAGGAGCGTCCCCACCCCCGCTCCCAGTTCACACTCGCTGTGAAGACTGTGGAGACTGCACGAAGATGTGACACCAGGGTACGGGACCACCGTGGAGGGCGTCAGTCCCCGGCAGTGAACACTTACTGTCCAGCTCTGTGCTAGGTTCTAAAGATTGTTCTGGACCAGGTGCTGAGGTGCCCCCTCCTAGGAGGGGGTGTGTGGCTGTGGAGGAGTTCCAGGCTGGATGGGGGGCTCATCTGATGCACGGCCGTGGGGCAGTGGACAGCGGAAAGATTTCTACTGTACTTGGGTTGTACTGATATCGCTCCCTTCACCACCTGGTGTTGTTCCTGGGATATCACAGGGAACAGTTTCAATCTGGTTGCTGGGAACAAATGCAGAGTGGCTAGGGGCAGCGTGGCACGTTCTAGAAAGTTTTAGAACAAGCAGAGAGCCCTGGATCTTGTCCTGGCTCCAGACTGTGCAAGTGCTTGGCCTCGGGGTCTTTCAGCCTGTGATGGGGAGATGTCCGTATCTGGGCTCTGGAGTGGACAGCCCGG